>JAEANM010014242.1:0-14081 GCA_017656035.1 Myanophis thanlyinensis
CGTGTCGCCCTGCTCCGGGGGTAGACCTTTGCGCAGCCAGAGGGGTGTGACGTCCCCTGTCATGCCGAAAAACAACAGACAGAATCTTTGAATTGCTGGGTTATCCTCATCACCAGACCATAACTTATATGACATTCATCCTTGACAATGAAAACCACTTCTGTCTTTTTGCACTGTCAAGAATGATTAAGCGTTCTGTTATTTCTACATGTTAACATGGAGTAGGACAACCAAATGATTTGTTGGATGTAAAGGACATAATAGTCTTACTTTGGAATCAGATTATTGTCCTATATTGTACGTCTTATTCACAGTTACTGTTCTTGTTGCCCAATTAGGTAACATACATAATAAATCCTAACAATTTATTGATGAACCTAGTAAATGATGCCTGTCTATAAAAGCTGGTGATATTCTGAAAACACCAGCAACTCCAGGGTTATGATACGGCTGTATTATAAGGGCCGTAAACACTGTTGCAAGTTGTTAGTAGATGTGTGAACTGTTTGCTTCCCCATAGAATACTCCCATTGATTATATCTTTAAATATGTGGGAATTACTTTTTCCTTGTGTAGTAGAGAATCTATTTGAGAAGAAAACTCATGTTTTCCTGTTTTATTAAATGTAGTTCTTGCAGCAGTCAATCAGGTCCTATTCTATTTTGTTTGTCTTTTAGAATTTGTATCTTTGACTGTTTTTTCATTCAGCAGCAAGTCCATGGAAGGCATGGATAAGAACAGAATAAAATAGATTTAGAAACTAAATTTTGAAGTTATTGACAGTTAGTGTCCGCATCATTTCCTGATCTCTTCTACACCTTGGGGAAATCTCTGAAACATTTGCAACACATTCATTTTTAAAGTTCCTGAGTTGGGCTGGGCAGCCTACTGGCTGTGAGTTCCAGCACATCAATTACAGAAGCTTTTCCCAATCTTTTTACCCTGGAGGGAAGCCTTTAAAATAATGCATAAAATTATTAAATCTACAGGTCACTGTATGTTATCGCAGTCAGTAAATTGTAGATTATCTAATGATAACTGTGTTCTTTTGAGTAGAGAATATCTTTTTTTTTTGTGTGGATCTTTTATTTTGGCCAACTTACTAGCCTACTCTTCTTGTTTGGTGTCCCTTCCTCCACAAAGAACATCAATTCTCTCCATTCCAAAAATGATGTTTATTTTGTTTTCCCAATTCCAATCTCTTGAAGAATCCTTGTTGAGAAAAGCTGGTTTAGAGCAACCCACCTTATGCAACCTTAGTAACAATTTCAGCTGAGTCAAACAAAATACTGTGCAAATCTGAGCTCCCACCCATTATCTTTTCTTGGCTAAAAGTGGTGGATGATGTAGTGGTTTTTTTTTTTTTAAAGCAAAGAGAACATTTTTGAAAAGCAAAGAGAATTTAACATCCAGTTAAATTCTTCTGTGACCAGTTACCGAATAGATATGAATACATTCTCCAGAAAAATAACATGCGCTAAAAAAATAACCCAAAAGGCAGTGGGTTGTGTTTTTTTTCCTGAAAATGCAGTGTTTTCATTTTGTGGCTTCTTTAGTCTCATTTTAAGGCATCTGGTACAAAAAATATTTGAACTAAATGTCATGAAGGCGTTGGGGTGGGGAAGGCTGATGATAGTTATGAATCTTTTTACCCTCAGACTTCTAGTTTGGTTCTAGAGCTGGCTAGCTGAACTATTAATGAAAGAAGTATTTAAGAAATATCCCTGGGAGCAACAATTATCTTACAAATGAGAAAGTCTGTTTTAACAAATCATCTTTGTGACTAAACATGGGTGATCTGCTCCCACGGGATTTTTTTTTAGGTGTGCCCTGAAGCTGCTCACCAGAGTTCTTGTGAAAGTTTTTTGAGAAGTCTAGAGCAGGGGTGGGCAATTATGGCTCCTTCATGACTCATGGACTTCAACTCCCAGAATTCCTGAGCAAGCCACGCTGGCTCAGGAATTCTGGGAGTTGAAGTCCACGAGTCATGAAGGCACCATAATTGCCCACCCCTGGTCTAGAATCTTTGGAGGATGGCTAAGAGAGGTCACTGCAGGCGTTTTGGAGCTGGGACAGAAGATACAATCAGTGATTCTAACTCTTTAAAAATAAGAGTTGACAATTCAGCCCAGTGAAGTCATGGATTGGCAAAGTTAATGATCTTACGCGAACAATATGTTTGTACAATAAATAAAAAAACTGCAGTTGATTCATAGAAAGAGCAGATGGAGCATTGGCACCGATGTTGTGGTGCTACTCTGGGGAAAACTTCCACTTGCAGATCCACACGAGTTAAGAGAATGCCAGTAAAAGGGCTTGCAAGGCATTTGAAAGAAGCTGTGCGTTGGATGAAGAAAGCATTAGGCAAAGATTTAAAATAGTTGTACCTTTTGTGACGGTCACATTATTGTTTTCTCTAGCTCCCCTGGTTGTTTGCTGTGTGTGTAAACCCAGATAGCACTTCAGCTGGGACCACCAATTATAGTAAAATGTTTCCATACCAAAAGTACACACAGCTAAAAATGGCTCTTAGAGATATTGAATGAAAGTGTGGCTGCTTTAATTTTTTGGATTTTCTATGAAATAGTACCTATTCTTCAGCTACGTTGCTACTTTTTAACAGGTAGAAGTCAGAAAGCAGAATAGCTTGTTAGGACTGCTGGGAACAACAAGTGGATTGATTCATCCACTCAAGAACAATTAATCAGTGGAATGACTTGCCTCCAGAAGCTGTGGGTAGTCCAACATTGGAGGTTTTGTTAAAAAGACTGGACAACTGGTATAAGATTTCCTGCTTGAACTGGGGATTGGACTAGAACAGGGGTCTCCAACCTTAGCAACTTTAAGACTTGTGGCCTTCAACTCCTTGGCAACTTTAAGACTTGTGGATTTCAAGTCCAGAATTCTGGGAGTTGAAGTCCACAGGTCTTAAAGTTGCCAAGGTTAGAGACCCCTGGACTAGAAGACCTCTAAGGTCCCATCCAACTCTGTTATTCTGTTAAATTCAAATCTTTGCTTAATATTTGGGATGTTAATTGACTTAACCATTGTAGAATTGCCACAAAATAACTTAAATTGGTAATATACTCATAAGATATTTACAAAGAAAAATCTTACTTACTTTCAGGTTAAATGGAATGAAGTGAAGGATTGTCCAACCCCTAATGCCTTAAAAGATGAGAGTATATTTTCCACTTTAAAAGATTTGAAAGTTGTCCTTGTCTTCTGGAAAGCTTTGGAAAGGGATTTTCTTTAAGAATCCCATTCAGTGTTGCTGAAAGAGTTTTACAAATATCTCTGGAATATGGTCTCAGACTTTTGAAAAGATCTTGGCAGGGACAAGGGGGGTCAATGCTTCAGGCTTTCAGCTGATTGCCTCCTTGTTGGTTTCACTTTTGGAAGCAATTTTCAAAATAGCTTCTTTTCAGTTGCTATGGAGAAGTTTCCCTTTAAAAAAAAAAACCACCCTTGCTGTCCTCATCAAGTTAAGAATGTTCAAATATTGGATAGCATTTTAAAACAGATTTTTGAATGTCATCTGATCTCCATGAGAGAATTAATACACTGAGTAAACTGAAGCATAAAATGAGGAGAGTATAGCATATGCAGTTGTACAGGATGTCAAAGCTATATATTTATCATCTTTTGTTTTGTTTTTTTTAAACTAGGTGACTTTAGAAAAAGTGCTGGGAATCACTGTCTCTGGAGGCAGAGGATTGGCCTGTGATCCTAAGAATGGTCTCATTGCTTATCCAGCTGGGTAAGTTGTTAAAGGCACTCTTTAAATAACTGTAAGACTGCTTAGAGATAAAGTCTGCCAAACATGTCATGTAGTAGAGTGAAACTTTTGGAAATGTTCTCCTAAATTCATTCCAATTATGATGCATAAGCAATGTTAATGTAAATTGTTGCTAGTGGGAATAAAACACTTATATTCTACATCTGTCATCACTAATGAAATCTTTTTCTGTCATTTGTCCGAGATTTCTTTTTTTAAAGGAAAAGAAGTATATGAAACCTGGTAAGGTTTACTGCACTGATTATCTTTCTTTGGTGGCACAGTGGTTAGAAAGCAATATTGCAAGCAAACTTTGCCCTCAGCCTGGAGTTTGATCTGGACCAGACTCAAGGTTGACTCAGTCTTCCATCCTTTTGAGGCCAGTAATTCTTGGGGGCAATATACTGACTCTGTAAATAACTCTTAAAGCACTATGGAGTGGTATATAAGTCTACATGCTATTGCTATTGCATTGCTATTTTGGAAATTCCTTTTCTTGTTTTCTGCTAAGGCTTTTTTTTTTTTAACTAGAAAGTTAAACAAAAGACAGAAAAATGTGAATCTGAATTCCTCATGAAGCCCGAGTTGCCCTTTTAGAATGGGAAATAGTTGTGTGATATGAAGATTCATGAGCCAAAATTCCTCTTGCATGAATAGTTGTTCTGTGTTGTAATATTAGTTTTGGAATTAGATTGTTCTTCTCAGCATTTCTTATGTGGGCCAAAATAATCACCCTAATTGGTGGATAAATTCAATGAGTGGAACCCTTCCATCATATTCTGGAAGCAAAGTATTAGTAGGAAATGTGCTTTGGGTTTTCCTGGAAGCCAAGGAAGATGCTTCGAATGGGGACTAATCACCATTGGATCTGATATATTTTTCAGTTAGTCTTTATACATGTATTCACAGAGATCAAAATAATAGTTTGAAACAATGGAATCACATTATTAGCTCCAAAGTTCTTGGACCACATCATCCTTGTCCCCAGCCCCATTTTTTTTGTGATGGCAGAAGATTCCCCCACACCCAATCCTGAAAATGGAAATTCAGCAGCGCAATTTTTAATTGAATTTGTTTTCCCCCTCCCCAAAGAAAGAAAATGGGTGCAATAAACCTTGCCAGGTTTAATATATCTTTTTTTCCTTAAAAAATATAATATAAAAATGACAAAAAAGCCTCATATTTTGGTTTTAATTTTGGTGATGTTACTGCTGTGTTCTCAATTGCCTACTGCCCAATCTTACTACTGTAGCTATTGCTCTGATTTTACTAATAATATGAGTAGTGTAGTCCCACTGCAAAATAAATGAAGAATAATTTCCACTGCCCCCCTCAGCAAAAGATGGCTGAATACTGTTTTGGAAAGGCACACTTAGAAAAAGGGCCGGTAGTCTTTTCTTGGAGCCAGTCTCTCTTCCTTACATGGGCAGAGGTGGGATTCAAGCAGTTTGCACCTACCGTATTTGCTAGAACCGATTGTTAACTTTCTAAGCAGTTCATAGAACTGCTGGTTCAGCTGGTCATTAGGGCAGAGAACCGGTTGTTAAATTATTTGAATCTCACCACTGTGCATGGACCTAGAATACTCTGTCTCTCTGTGCAAACCGAGTGAGATGGCTAAGAAGAGCATTGGGCAGAGATCCAAATTAGGAACTGTAAGCAAGCATCTTGGAAAAGCTGACATGGGCCAGGCAATCCTGAAATTTCAAACTGCAGTGATTGAGAAGTGCAATGAATATTTACCTTGTTTTAACATTTCATTTTGCTAATGTCACTGGGGTGGTTCTAACGAATTTCAAACAAGAAGAAAAGAAATCGAAGCCAGTCTTAGAAGGCTGTTGGTTTGGCCACAGTGAGTCTATAGAGGAGAAAAGAATAACAATAATTCTTCTCATTGCTTGGTTGTGCTATCCTTGAAAGCAACTTTTGTCACTCAGCTAGTCTACAGTATGCTCAGACTCTAATAAACTAGAAGAGATATTTTCCTTCAGAAAAGAGGCTGAAAAATCTGTAGCATGCATAATTACATATAAGGGGGTTGACACTAGGATGGGAGGCCTATATGGTGAAATCTGGATATACTTCTAAATGTTGGATTAGCCACATAGTTGTGGATGATGAGAGTTGTATTAGCACAGCGTATCTGGAAGGCATTGGACTGGGGAAGGCTGTTCATCCCAGGTTACTGTGGGTTGATTGATGATAACATTTTACCTGCTGTGTTATTCTATCACTTCTTAAAGTCTGGTGTGCCTCATCAAAATTTAAGCTAGTATATAAGTCTTGGATTTTGGGATTTGGAGGCAATGGTGAAAGTTCAGTCTTCTTGGCTGGTAAAAATGAAAAGAATTAGCTAGATACAGATGGATATTTGCTGGGCAAACGGGCCAGAATCCTGCAACAAAATTAAATCAAAGAAGAGACTAAGTGACAACACAAAATCACAGAAGTTGCCTGCTGGAGTAATTTCTTTCCCTCCTTTCACACTACCTCCCAAAAACAACTGTGGAGATGATATTGACCGAAATATGCAGAAAATAAAAGGAGCAGAAGCATTCCTTGAGCCCCTGGAAAGATTGTATTGGAAAGAGACTCAAGGTGGTTCTTCCTTAACTCAGTGGGTATAAGAGGAAGAGGAAAGAAGGTATCAGAAAACTCGCAATATTCTGTTAATGAAACCTATCTCAATCTTCTTGTGGAGTCTGTTTCCTGAACTGGACCCAGCTTGAAAAGTTGATGCCCCCTTCCAAATATAAGATGTTAAGAAACTAAGCATTGCTTTGAAGAGATGCTTAATGTCCCTTGCGGTTGCTTTTTTTGTGTGGTGGTAAGGTTGGGATTATTATCTATTTATTAAATTTGTTTACCACCATCTCGCCACAAGGTGACTCTGGGTGGCTTATATGATCTTGGTTTTGCTGCAGAATGGTGGTTTTATGTAGCTGTCATGCTACACTCTCTGTGTTCTATAGGTAGCCACATATTGCTGTTTGCTGTTTGTCCAATAAAATGTTACAATGATACCTGCTATCCCCAGACAGCCTCAGCAGCCATGTCTTAAAGCCAGGAAGGCTGTTTCTGACTACACTGGTTTTAAAACTGTACGCTTCATTCTCTGTTAATAAAAATGCCACTACAATTGTCTATACTTGATAGCACAACAGCAGAGCTCAGAATGGATTTTAGAAGAATGTTAATGAAAGTCAGTGAAAATGTAGAACCAGCCATTTAATGGGCAGTGCAGTCACTCAGTATTGTAAGCTATGGGAGAACAATGGTAACTTGAATCAGAATGTGCATTCAAAGGACCACAGGTCTTTGGTAGGTGTGTGCCAGGCGTGGGAACAAGAGAAAAATTAGAATTAGTTGACTTTAACTGGGAGGAACAAAATCTAATTAATGGATTACTCCCATGTATTTAATAAGCCTCCACTTTGGGCAAATGAAAATTTTAACTCAGTAGCAACTTTCGGAGGGGCTCTGAGAGCCACACCCAAAGCTTTGGAGGATTAGACCTCAGGGTTGCATTTTGAAAGCAATAATGGTGTTTTTATTTTCTCCAGCTTGATGAACTTGTTTGTCATGCCCTCAGTCTCTAAAAGCAGAAATCGTTTCTGTTTCCACTTGATAAGGAAATTATTTGGGAAGATGTTATCCAATGTACCGTGCCAACTAAGGACATTTTAATGAAGCCTGAGAAACTGTAGGAATCTTTAGGAGTCTTTGGCATTCCCAGAAAAATATAGGGAGCTGAGAAAAAGGAAATTTCTCTGAACTTGTCAGAAGAATTTTGTATGTCTTGGTGGCGAGCAAAAACAAAACTAGTTTCTTCATAATCTCCCATTACAATAATATTAAATTCTGCCTAACTGGTTATGCCAAAGTGTAAGTCTAACAGATACATAAATCAACTTTCTAAATTTGGATAACGGGATCATGGTTCATAAACACTGCAATGTGATTTGACTAAATAGTTACTTGTCCATTATGGTGGGCAGTTTTATGTTGCTGGGGGCATAGTCACTGCCAGGACATAAAAAGACAAATAGTTTGCTGCCCTAATTGAATTGCAGGGTCAGTTTGTTTTCTTATTTTCACAAGAAATTTATACCTTCTTGGCAGGGTGCGGAAGTCTCCTTGGCACTACATCATACATTGACTATGGGGTTTTCTTTCTGCAGCCTTCCTCTGCAGTGGTGAATACAATTTGCTGGATTGCTTTTTCTTGGAGTAATATGCATTTTGCTGACTGGAGCAGTGCACAGTATGCTTGACACCACATGGATGCTTTCCTTATAGTTCTTGCATATGTCTTAGTTCTGCTCTGTTCCACTCCAGATATCCCATTAGTTGACTCAATGTTTATTAAAAACTGCCAATACAAGGCAGGCCTGAGATTCAACTCTCTTGCTATTTCAGCTCAGCGCCAAAGTTTGTAACAAGCATTATTTTTACAGCAGAGTTGTTCGGAAACCCACATTCATTTAGCTATCTATTAACATTGTTGGACCCTGGCAAGAATTAAAGGCTCAAATCTCACAGGAGGACCAGATCAAAATCTTGTAATTTGCTTCTGAATGTCTTTTCGAGTTTCCCTTTCTCTATCTCTTTGATAAATGCTAGTGTTAAATCCCATTTGGCATCCGCTGAATTGATTTGTTCCAAAACAGAAAACTCAATCCTAATAAATCTAACGTTGCAAGTTAGACTTTCTCTTTCAGAATTCAAAAATTACGAAATGCCGAACACCAGAGTCGGTTTCCAGGTCCTGTAACGTTGGCTTGGGGAATGGCACTTCGCATGGCATGTTCTCTCAGGACAGCCAGCCTAAGACTTGACTCAAGATTGAACCTGTAATTTAAATGCAATTTTAGTCCGCTGTAATTGGTGCATAGTGTAGCTCTTCCTCTGCTGAGTTAAAAGATTAGTATTTTAAATGAAAATCAGTGGGAGGAGGTGTAGAAAGTGGCAGAACAGATGAAAATCTCTAGTGCCCTTAGAATCTGTTGTTCTTGTTGTTATAGGGCTTGTCCTTTCTTTTGGTTGCCAGGTGGGTACCTCACCTTCTTGCATTTCTTGGTTGTACTTAGAAAATGTTAATGAGGACTAATGATGATAGAGACCTCTAGCCCTTGCTGTGAATTATCAAGATCCATGTCTTCATGATATTCCAGTTTAATAATTTATCGCATGTTTGTATTCACTTCGTTATAAAGCCTAATGTTTTTTTCCAAAACTCAAATTGTGTTATATGATATAGGAAGAATCTGTGTGTTTCAGCTTTAGGCAAGGACCATCGATCTGGACAAGATTCTCTGTCCTGCATTTTAATTGTCCATGCCAGCAGTGGCAAAGCCACAGACCACAGGCTTCAGTAGTCCAAGAACCACGCAACATGTGCCATTCAATAGTAATTTTGTCCTAATAGCATAAAAGCAATAAAGCAGCTTGTACAGTGAATGCTGAACATATTCCTTGGTTTTAAAAAGTTCTCTCCCTCCTCCCAGTTCATTGTGATCCAAGAGATTATTGAAACGAGATGAACATTTTTCAATGTCTTGTTTCATAATAGCTCTTGGCTGGTAGCAAGTGAGCAACCCTGAAGATACTGGCCTCCTTAAACCACAAAAGCCAAATCTTACTCCAATTCTGATTTAAAGCTTCATTTTTCTTTGTAATAGCTGCATTTCTTCTAACCTGATGTCATACATTTTGCAGGGTCCTCTGTGAATAGGAGGGCCTGCACAGATTTATCTCACAAGATCCTCTGAGGCTCTATAAAGAACCACCAGGTCCTTTTAAAGTGGAAAGAACAAATTACAGGCAGACACATACACACGTACACACATTACACACACGCATACCAATAAAAGAAGAGCATCAGAAGGACCTAATGTCTACTGAGTGGCTGTGGGTCCTTAGACGAGGATAATACAGGCTGGCTATGTTTCCTTCTGAAGGCTTTAGTAGTCTTATCTCTTTTCTTTCTCCTTGGGTTGAATGAGATTTTGTTCTCCTCTCCATCTCCTTGGTCCCTGTTAGGTTATCTTTGCAGGCAGTAACTGTCTCCTTTTCCATGATATTACTTCTGCTTCTTCCCCTGTCCTGTTGCCACTCCCCCTTTAAGGTAGTCTTCAACTTTCAACAGATTATTTAGCAACCGTTCAACGGCAGTGAAAAACGCGATTTAGGACTATTTTTCAGACTTACGACCATTGTAGCAGCTCCATGGTCATATTGATCAAAATTTGGAGGCTTGGCATTGATTCATTTTAGGACAGTTGCAGTGCCCCGGGTCCCGTGATCACCTTTTGCGGCCTTCTGACAAGCAAAGCCAACGGGGAAGGCAGATTCACTTAATAACCAAGTTATTAACTTAACAACTGCAGCGATTCACTTAACAACTGTGGCAGGAAAAGTCGTAAAATGGGGCAAAACTCATTTTAACAAATGTCTCACTTAGCAACATAAATTTTGGGCTCAATTGTGGTCGTAGGTTGAGGACTACCTATATTTTATATAATGTCATATCTTCTGGTTCCTTGATTTATTTCTTTTACAACATTTCTCTACCTTCTTAAAACAGTCAAGGGTGAAACACAATATAAAGGCAATATACATAAAACACTGATCCCATCACAACTAATGGCTAATCCTAAGGTTCCTGATAAAGGACAAGTTTACCAGTACTGCCTCTTTAGCCACAAAATAAACCTATAATGGAAAAAGACTGCCTAGTTGCCATCGGAGTTGTATCGAATGTCTTTCTGCAAGAACCTTCGGTGCCATCCTGAATGCCGAAAGGGAACTACTAAACCTTTCTGGGAGGGGGAGGGTATATTCCATGACATGGGGGCCACCACGGAGAAATCTTGCTTTGTGCCCCATGAGCATCTCACCTCTTGCTGAGGTGGGACCCTAAGCAGATCTTTTTAAATCACCTTGTAGACAGGATCATTTCGGATAAGTTCAGTTAGTAAATCTCTTTTCTGCACATGAGATAAATTCCTTTTATTCTCAGCAGTATCTGCAACCCAAGAATTGGCCCACCTATCTTGGACTGACCTAAGACATTGGGCTACTTGAGGTGAAGGGATTTATTGGACGGGTGATGAAGTCTTAAATTCATTCCTGCAATGGGATGCATAACGAAAGCTTTAGTTCTGTCAACGCATAAAGGAGATGCCATAAGCTACAACATGTGGGATTTCATCTCTTGACTCAGGAGCCACAGCTCATGTGTTAAACAACAGAATATATCTCTTGAGCCACTTTTTGTTTACTCCTAATCTGTGTGTTCATCTCTAACTTCTGTCTTTCCTTTCTTGGTGAAAAAAGGGAAGTAGTTTGCAATTCACCTTAGAAAGCCTTTCAACTGCCCTGTTTTCCTTATTTTGTATATACAAAGTAGACTATGAATGGGAAAACCTTCAGCAACTTTGTGAAAGCAATCTCTCAACCATCACACCATATTCAGATTTAACAATGATGGAAAGCCTTAAGCTTCTTTTGTTTGTTTATACAATATTTTATTTTAACAGGCCAAAGTATTCTGGTTGCCCTCTTCCAGTTTCTCCCGGTCTTGCCACATGCTTATGTGTGTGTTTTGTTGACGTTGCTGCTGAGATTCTGTATCCTAGAAACAAGAAGTAAAACAAAACTAAAAATCCTCAGAGGTTACTACTGAAGAGTAAAAAAAAAGTAAAGAGGAGAAACACATCCATCTGAATCCCAAGCCAGATGCTTTATAGCTCAATTTACTTAATATGTATCTTCCTTCTTTAAGAAAGAAAAACTAGCAATACCGCATACCTTTCCTTCAGGAAAAGCCACATATGCTACGGAGCCCCTTTCCCCCAAGTTGTTCCCCATTCACCACCACCTCCTCCTTCAGGTAAATGTTTTACATGCCGAAGTTGACAATTTACAATCTGCCTGCTTAGACTCAAGTTAAGTCCTAGCAACTTATAAAACTAGGACTGTTTTGTGTCTAATTTTAGTCACCTACTAATATTGATTGGAATGTAACAAAAAAGACAGAATAAGCTTTCATAAGGATTTGACATGATTTAAAGGGGGGGGGAGGGGCGGAAACAACCTTGCACAACCCCAAATGAAGAAAAAAGGGAAGAACTGGTGCTGTCCATTTTTGTGACCAATCCTCTCCACTTTGTACATTGTAATCCCCCACTCCCTTACAATAAATAGATAAAGGGACTAAAATGTTGCCTTTTCACGCTGTCTGCAATGTCTTGGTATAAGAATGGGTGAAAATATTGAGTGGGTTGCAGAAAGGCAAAAAGAGACAGCGTTGAGGAATAATTTTGGAAAGGCTGAGTTGTGATTGCTTATTGCAATAGCACTTAGACTTATATACTGCTTCACAGTAGTTTTACAGCCCTCTCTAAGCAGTTTTACAGAGTCAGGATATTGCCCCCAATAATCAGGGTCCACATTTTACCCACTTCTGGAAGGATGGAAGGCTGAGTCAACCTTGGGCCTGGTGAAATTCGATCTGCCAAATTGCAGTCAGCCAGCAGTCAGCAGAAGTAGCCTGCAGTACTGCACTCTAACCACTGCGCCACCTCCGCTCTTATGAAGAAAAATAGAACTTTGGTTGTTGTTGATATGCTGATGTTTAAGAAATGTGCAGGTTTAGAGGTCAACCTGATTTAAAAGGCGCAGCACTCTGAATCCAGAAGAAAGTGTGGTAGTATCTTGATAGGGGACATTGTGATAAGGAGAGAGAGGGGTGCAATCCAGTTGCTGAACCTGGTGAAACACTTGATATTGACCCTGAAGAAAGCCTTAAAGAAAATAGTACAATTGTAATACTAATAGTATAATTGTGTGTGAGAGGTTCCTAGTGCTTTACCCTCTTGAGAGATCCTACAGGCATTCTCATTAAAAGCACCAGCACCAAGTAGATGTTATATTGTGCCCAGCATTGTAACCTGATATAATGATTCAGACTATTAAGATTAGCTTCCCCTAGTTGGGCGCCTTCCAAATCTATTGGAAGGGACTTTTGGTCATGTTAGCTGGGAAGTGGGTGAACACAGTCCAAGAGATCTGGGAGAGACTGCTCTCCATAAATACAGAGAGCATGATATGAACTCTACAGCAATTATACCTTGTGGTTTATTTGTTTGATTAGGTTTATATTCCACTATTCATTCAGGACCTCAAGGCTGCTAATGTAGTATTTCATTCTGTTGTTTTTCCTCAACAAGGTAGTTGTAGGTTGGACTGAGAGAGCATGAGTTCCCTGAAGTTACCCTAAAATGGATTTAAATTTTTCTTTTCCAGTACAATACCTGAACTGCTGCACCAGGTAGTCCCTTATAAACCATAAAACAAATGTATTGATGAGAATAGCTAGGACTCTTAGGTTGGCAGTGTTCCTATAGTCAATACTGTACTTCATAATTTTGTTTTCACTGAAGTTATATGTATAAGATGTTATGGTCGTTGGACAATCTGGGAGTTTAAATGCTAATCTGCCTCCGTCATTAAGTTGTGTGTATGTACAGTATGCATTTCTATAGACCTATCCAAGCCCCTCTTCACCTTTGCTCTGATACCAGAAGTGACCTCCGTTGGAGGAAAAACACCTCAGACCCTGTCTGCAATACCTGGGATAGCTTCTGCAATCCTTTCTTATATCACTGTAGGTCCCTGCACTGTTATTTAGCTCAAAATTTAGATTGAACTTCCCTCTTCCTACAGAAGGATACAAATGAACCTGTCACATGTACCATTGGACTTTAGCCTGCACTGTAAGTTGTCCAGTCTCTGAAGATGTCATGTTATGTCATGGTGCCTGTTGGGTATAACAAAAAAACAGGGTACCATTATTGGGTACCATTGGACTTTGAAAGTATGAGATCTTCCCCTCTTAAGCAAATGTTACTAGCATGAACTGCAAACTTGCTGAATTGAGTGCCAAATGTCAATAATCGTTTCCTTCTAACTCTTATCATCACCCTGGTTATTCCTTCGGTTTGATTGTTTGTGTTAAACCACACAAACTTGAGGAGCCCTGTACTCATGAGTCATAGACTTTCAAGAGCTGCTTTTTCTAAATTTAGGAGACATTTTGCTTGTCATTTCTGAGCCAAGTTTCATGGAAAATGACAGTCATCTGTGTCACAGCCAAGCTAAGTGGTAGGATGTGGGAAAAGATATCACTCAGTATTTCTCCAGCCAAAAATCTGCTCAGCACATATTTAAATATCATACTATAATAAAGAGTAAATCATGCCAAATGTTGATCGACAACTTTCTTTCTTTCTTTCTTTCT
>JAEANM010014243.1:0-14081 GCA_017656035.1 Myanophis thanlyinensis
AGCATGGCTGGCTCAGGAATTCTGGGAGTTGAAGTCCACGAGTCATGAAGGAGCCGTAATTGCCCACCCCTGATTTAGTCCAACCTCTATTTTTTGGGGTGGGGTGGGGTGAATCCCTAAAAATGCTTCCGGCTGGTAATTAAAGAGAGATAGTAGAAAAAATGAACATATATGTGAAATCATAAGCGTATAAAGTGATATAACTACAGTGTTTAAATATATGCAAAAGAAAACTTTATTCCAACCCATTTTAGCCTTTCCCAATATTAGTAGATATTCTGTCCCTTCAGCTTTCCCACAAAGGAAACTCACAGAAGATCTGGGCGAAAGTGATGTATGAGGGCGCAAAGAGCCAATCCACTTTTCCAGGAGAGTGTGAAGTCTTCCACCTTGATACCATGGTAACTGGTTGTGTTTGATTGACACCAATTAAGAAGCTCCTCGTAGGCTCTACTGGTATCTGAAGTAGGAGTATGGTATTGCAGAAAGAAAAGAGAATTGATATTTACTTATAAGAGTGTCCAATTCCCATTACGTCTTCAGATACAAATTTTATTCATTCCTTCATTCATCTGATTTATAAAGAAAAAGATTCTTAGTGTACCAACATTTTTCTTCTTTTGTCAATGGCTGTTGAAAAGCAAACCACTATAATTACTAGCAGAAATCATACAATGTTTATGTAATTGATACCCGAGTAGGTTACTGTATGACTGTATTATTATTGTAATGTACAGAACAGTGGTTCAACCAGTCAAATAAAGATCTGTGCAACTTCATTGCCTGTAGGAAAGCCAACAGAAGTATATACAAAAATTCTCTAGATCCACATGATATTCCCCTAAAACAACATATACCCAAAACTATTCTATCTAGTTGCAAGTCCTAAGGAAGAAACTGCAAGCAGGATGATAAGGCAGATTAAAAAGTACCAGAGAGCCAAGAGGTAGCAGTGGCAAGAAAGCAAATATCAGTAGATTCAGATATTTGCTGATGAAACACATCTATTTGGAAGTCTGGACAGCTAACTAGCAGATTAGTTACTGTATCCTATATTGCAGAATCTGCACAAAGTGGAAATTGGAAAACTGGAACCAATGAGTCTCAAGGTTATTACTAATTCTACAGTTCAATCATTCACATGCAAGCATCTGCATGGCTGCAGATGCCATTTTGTTAAAGCAAGAAAAAAGTGAGCATGAACAATGGGATCCTTGCAGCTGGAAGGTAGGAAGAAAGCTATGCAAAACTTGCCTTTGCAGACCAACTCTGGACTGGCACGACTTTTTCTCTTGTTCTGTTCCATTTCTATATCTCCCATAATGTATAGTTTATGAACCTGAAAACAAATGCACCTATTATTTGCTATCATCAACATGACTTGGACCCTGAACAGAACTCCAGCTAGTCTCTATACTTCCCAAATCCACTCAATTCCTGAAATCCTCATCTTCCCTGTTCAGAAAATGCACCAAAACCCATTATCCAATTGATCAAACCTTAAATGTCAGAACAGCCATTGTAGAACATCTTACAGGGAAGACTATTGTTGAGGTCCTGCCATAATAAATAACATCACTTCATACTTTCTATTACATTTCTGACTGCAACCAGCACCAAAGTGATCAGATCTGCTATATTGTGCCAAGTTGCAAAGGGGAAGGTGGGCTTCATAGAGGAACTTAAAACTAAAGCCAATGATCGGGAAGACAAAGCAACAACATTTTCTCCTCCATCTCTGCTTGTGGCAAAAGTACCTGAGAGGTCTTGATTGCCTGAAGGTTAATGTTTGGGTATCGTGTGGTGGGATCAATGCTGTACTGATTAACGTTCTTGTTCATGTTGTCAGGAGAAGTCTGTGACAGCTGTTGATATATACTTTCTCTGGGTGGGGATTGAGCAGAAAAAGATTCCATTTGAGTTCATGAATGAAGAGACAAAGTTTATACTTGGAAATCATAATCAGCCTGAAGGCAACCATACATGCAATATTCCTTGTCCTTTGCTTCTTTTCACAAGTCATTCCTAATTCATTTTGCGTGTTCTGGCAGCCATTATGAATATCAATATGTTATCCTATGTTTTGGGGAACATTCATGTAATCTTAAACTTTCCCCATGTAATTCTAAACGTCCTCCATTAACCTTGCCTGCCCTCCACTCTATCCTCCAGGGCCCTAAGCAACATACCCATGATTTCCTTCACATTAAGCTTTCAGATGACTGTCTAGAGAGAGAAACAAGAAACTACTGTTTAAGCATTTTGATTCTTTTCATCCATTTTTCTACTGAGAATGTTCACTGTCTCCAAGCAGCTATTTTCTTTTCACAGGTTCAAAAAATAGAACTTTTTCCTCAAACCAGGCCAAAAACAGTTGACTGGGGATTATACCAAATGAGTAAAAGTTGATAAGCAGAATTTTATTTTATTTTTTAAATCAGCTTTCCATTCTTCCATGATTTGTTTTGCCTGCTAAAATTTATATCATTCAAAGATGCTCTTTTAAAAAAAACATATTTTGGAAAATGGTTTAGCTGAGGATAATACTAGCCACTAAAGGCAGTTAATGTCCCTGAAGGTATAGCTTGATATCCCAATTGCCCTGAATAACTGTGGCCTCTAACGAGACTACAAAAGGACTCCACAGTTACACATCCTTTTATGGCTGGTTGGGGAATTCTGGGAGTTGAAGTCCATGCATCTTAAAGTTGCCAAAGATGAGAAATACTGGAATAAAAATCTGAAAGCTTACTAACCACCAACAACAACCTCTCTTTCTCTTTCTCTGTCTCTATCTCTCTCTTCATAATCCTAACTCTGGAAATACTGTACCCCTTCTCAATATGCTCACCTCTCAGCCAACACATCCAATGGGGATACGTCTGAGGCCCATCTTTTTACCATCCAAGCAGCATCGAAAGCTGCCAAGAAACCTCTGCCCACACCAGTGCCCAAGGGCCAGAATGGCTGGAGAACAAAACAAACACACAAACAAACAAGAGTTCAAGCATTCTGGCTACTCAGCAACATGGGATACCTTACAATGACTCAAAGACATTGAAACTGGACAAATGCAGGAGGAATCAGATCTGGGTGTGAATCTTGATGCTACAATTAGTATATGACTGTCTCACTGTGCAGTGTATGAGTTTGGGAAATGCTTGTTTTACATGGGACCTCTTCCCACTGAGCTTGTTAGCTGGCAAATTGAGCTTTGGGTGTTAAACCTACCTAATAAAGACAAACAAACGAATACACAAAATCGAAAATCATCTGCATTCTGTCCAGGAAAAGGAGACACTCTGGCCTCAAAAGTCCAAAAGCAAAACT
Organism: Myanophis thanlyinensis; assembly: GCA_017656035.1. Lineage (NCBI taxonomy): Eukaryota > Metazoa > Chordata > Lepidosauria > Squamata > Homalopsidae > Myanophis > Myanophis thanlyinensis. The sequence goes on from JAEANM010014243.1 coordinate 3,331, forward strand.
ATATTCATATACAAACCACCAAATGATATGGCTTGTGTCAAGTGCTAGTGAAGAAATGTCTGAGAAAAGTGCACAGCAGGGGGAAAAAAAATCCCTGTATTCTGCTTGGTCTGGATTTTCATAATCCTTTCAAAAACAACCATTCTGCTTGCTGGAAGGTTTTTATAATAGTTCCCATTATAACACAGCTGACATTCAGCACATTTTTTCCAAGCAGCTCAGCTTTATTTATATGTTTCCATACGATGACCTTTGACTAACTTTCAGTAATAATAGAAATGGGAGAATAACCATTGATAAAAAGTAAAAAGCCTTCCTGGGATATCGCTGCATTAAAAAGTATGCAAAATCTCCCCTACATTAAACAAAGGGGACAGCAAACTTGTAATGGAAAACTGGCTGTAGCCTTGGCTTCTCAATTAACCTAGAAAATTCTTAGCAGATGAGCATTCAGTAATGCAAACTTTCACTGCCTATATATTCTGAAATAACACACATTGATTGTCCCTAACCAGCTGCTTTCCAGATGTGTTGGATTTCAACTCCCAAATTAGGGCTGAAGTTGTAAAGTAATACGAGGTTGGTAAAGACTGTCTCCAACTGAATGGGAGTTCCAATCAAATAGTTTTGAAATATACATTTGTCCCCTTCTGGAGAGGCCCTTCCAGATGTTAGTTCTGATCATATTAAGGCCACACTTACCTCCACCAAGCAGTCTCCCACCAACCCAATGAGCAGCTTGGCGCCATTGCAGTCACGTACCAAAGCTGCATTTTCTGCACGGTTCATACAGGTGAAGTCAAACATGTCAACATCAGGACGGTGGCGATGGTTGAGGGCAAATTGCAAATTGGGCAACTGGTAGTTGGTGGAGAAGTTGGCAGCCTCTTTAGCATAAGCAAGAAGGGCTTCCTGGTTCACATTTTCTGGAGAGAGTAAGCTCTCTATGTCAAGCTTATCCTAGAAATATATAGATAATTTTTTAATTCTATAATGATAATGTAGAATAATAATTAAAGAGCCACCTGTTCTATTGCTTTAACTCATAAAGCAGCCGTAGGACAATGGGTCTACTGTGTATGAAGCCTACTTGCTGGAGAGATTCAGATGAGCAATCTACACTCTCTGGAGTGAGATGTGGCTCTTAGTTTCATACTGTACAATCTGATTACTCCAGCACCTCCCTCTGCTGCAATCATAGAAAAACAGGGGCTATTTTAAAAAGGTCAAAATGAAAGAAAAATGGGGTGAACCAAAATTGGGAAAAGTAGGCGGTCTAAAGTTTAAAACTCCCAAGATATCAAATTTCAGCATGAATTTAATACAATACATTAAATATTTATTTTTGTGTCCTTGACAAAATTTAGAAATTTTAATTTAATTTTAATGTCAACTGATTATCAAAAGCATTTATTAAGGCAGTTTATTAAAGGCAATTTAAGGGAGCAACTTATACAAAGAGTGAAGTTTTAATTACATTGCACTATGAGTGTGGGTATACCTGGACATAGCTAAAGATTTCTGGAATAGGACATCTGCAGATTAAGAATTAGCATGGAACTAGCATGGAGAATCCTTTGTTATACTTCTATATGTCACTTTTATATCTCAAGGACTGTAAATCTTAATTACGTTGAATTCAGTCATCTCTTATTTAGGGATAACTCACATAAAATTCTTGTTTAGATTTCATATTTGTGAAGACATCTTTCTTCTGCATTAAGTGAAACCTATATTACATACTTTTAACTAAAAGCTCAGTTCATATACACTTTCAAAATTCATCAAGTTGAGCCTAAAGCAGGGGTGGGCAATTACGGCTCCTTCATGACTCGTAGACTTCAACTCCCAGAATTCCTTAGCCAGCCATGCTTGATTTATTGTTGGATCTACCACTCCCAATGACTAAAAATAAGTTTCAAAATGACAAAGAACTTTGTCAATTTTAAAATATTATTTATTAAAATATTAATTCAATCATGGCATCTGCACCATGACTCAAAATGATGCAATGGGCCCCTGAAAAGGTTTCCAAGCCCTATCATACATACATGTAAGATTACTCCTTTCTTTAGCAAGCTATGCTTCTTGGCTGTCATAACGAAGTAGTGAGTGTCATCTTTATAGTAGACAATGTTTTCCAAATCAATACCTGATATTGTTCAAACACAAGGAGAAAGTTATAGATAGACAAGTTTAAAGGAAGATAGTCACATTCATAAAGAGAAGGCTGCCACATAGGCTCTGAATTACCTCTAGGATCAGAATTAGTCTACAGCTCAGTATAGTTGCTGGTAAACAATAGTGAGTGGCTATTGTCCTCTTAACCTGACTGCAGAATTCCTTGTACATTTGGCTATTTCAGGAAACAGGATGCTTAACTAAGTAAGAAAATCCCTGTGGGATCATATGTATTTATGTCTTTCTTTTGGAACTGGCATTAGAAATACAGATAGTCCACGACTTACAACAGTTCATTTAGTGACTATTTGAAGTTACAGCGGCACTGAAAAAAGTGACTTATGACCATTTTTCACACTTACAACTGTTGTAGTATCCTCATGGTTATGTGATCAAAATTCAGCTACTTGGCAACTGACTTGTATTCATGTCGGTTGCATTTTTTCTGGGGTCATGTGATCACCTTTTGCAATCTTCTGACAAGCAAAGTTAATGGGGAAGCTAGATTCACTTAATAACCATGTCACTAACTTAACAATTGCAGTGATTCAGTTAACAACCGCAGCAAGAAACGTCATAGAATGGGGCAAAACTCATTTAACGACTATCTTGCTTAACAACAGAAATGTTGGGGTCAATTGTAATCATAAATTGAGGATTACCTGTATTCCACTGTAACATGATATAGAATGACATAAATTATAGGATTAAAAAAAACCAACCTGACTTATTTCCCCAAACAACGTAGGTATATATACTGTTGTATATTTTATTTTACATCATTGAAATTAGTGTGAAAATGGAGGGATCCTAAATATTGTTCCAAAAGATCCAAACAAACAGTTTAATCTATTTGCTGACTCACCTTCTCTGTTTCTGCTCATTAAAAACAACGGAATGCCACAGATTTCAATGCCTGATGAAAAACCATGAGGCTAAAAGTGAAATGTAAACGCTCACCTGTTTTGTTACAGAGATTCTGGAAGAACTTCTGGTTATATATGCGAGCCACTCCACTTATTTCGGCCACTTCCACCTCAGTTTTGCTATGGTTATTTATAAAATTGGTGGTAATGCCAATAGCCAATTTCCCACGTGTCTCCTTCCTCTTGAAGCCTGTGAGAAAATATAAAAGAGAGCCTTCCATCAACTGTGAAAGAGGTGTCAACTATACAGGAAATGGTCAGGGTAAGAATAAAAAACAGCAACATAAACCATATAAAGCAGGAGCGTCAAACTCAATTTCACTGAGGGCCACATGTTTGACTTCAGGGGGCTTGAGTGGACGTGGCCAGGGTGAGTTGATGTCACTTGTGTTGAAGGCATCTATGGTGGCCGGATCGCTCTGCCAGCAAAAACGGCTCCTGAGCTTGGTTATTAACTGCAACAGTCTCCTGCCGCCCTCTGCCAGTGAAAATGGAGCTGGGTGGGGGGAGTCCTCCCAAACTCCATTTTCATTCGCAGAAGCACTGCAGGCCAGTCCTTTGCTGTTTCTAGGTGGCACCGTAGGCCAGATCTAAGCACTCCGTGGACAAGATCCAGCCTTGAGTTTGACACTGCTGATATAGAGCAAACTATGCTCAACATATATCTAAATTCATCCAAAATATAATAAACCCAGGTTTCTTTGTTACCATATTTTCAGTAGTGAAAGGACACCAAGTGTACAGTACAGTGTTTTTGGTGACTATGCACCTCCAGAATAATCTCTTTTAATTCCTTTTCGTTTTAAAACGGTCCCTAAAAATATTACTCTGGTCACCATTTAATTAACTTCATGCAGCTCCATTTTAGCAAGCATTTCCTGTATTATTGTAACAGGTAATTCTTTACTTACGACCACAACTGGGAACAGAACCTGTGCTAAGCAATGTGGTTGTCCAATGAGTACTGCCTGATTTATTTATTTTTTATATTCTGAGCTGAAAATTGTTAAGTGAATCCAGATTCCCTGTTGATTGTTTACTGGAAGCCCCCTGGGAAGATTGCCAATGATGACCAGGTGACCCAGGAACTGTAACCAGCATAAACCCATGCTGGTTGCCAACTGCTTGAATTACTAACATGGGACTACGGGATGCTGCAACAGTCATAAATGTGAGGATTGGTTGTAGGTCACTTTTTTTTAGCATCATCGTATTTTCATTGGTTGTTAAAGAAAATAAATTGAGGGCTACCTGTAATACTAAAGCAAGTATTTAATACAATAATAGTAACTGAGAATTTTGTTTAGGATTAGCAGATTTGGGCTACAAAAATGTCAATGAGCAGGAGTTTCTTTGCTTCTCTGATGTTAGATAGTGGTTTTTCAGGTGTCTGCAACCTCAATTTATAAGCCTTATAGTTATTGCTGCCTTTTCTTACAATATGCATTAACTTCTTGGTGCCCCTCCAAAATAGAGTAAAAAGATAGCTCACAATAATAAAAAAAACCCACTGATGTTAAAAACTGGATTCATCATAGGAGGATAATATAATTATGAGAAAGCCTTTGGAGAAGATGCAGCAACCTGGTATGAAGGATTCATTTTTGAGTCTTATGGCTAGCATTCAACAAAATGAGTGTGGAAGACGAGAACAATTTACTATTGGAAAAAAAAGTGTGGAAAATGAACACTTCCAGACAAGGAATGATTATAAATTTTTCAACTTAAATGAATGAAAAAGAAAACAAAATAAGTAAGTAAATAAATTCAAAGGGCAGAATTGATGGACCCACCTGGTCTTTTTCTACTGTCAGTTATCTATGAATGGAAGCAGAACTGGCTCATACGTGCTGAAGCATCTACAAAGAGTTTCCCTTTTTATTTTATTTTTAATTTACTCTCCAGTGGAAGGCAAAACGCCTTTTGGAATCTTTTGAAATGATAGCTCCTATTGAGAGCAAGTGCAGCATAGATACTAGAGGGAAAAAAACCTAACTGAACAAAGCTGGACAACCACTTTTATCTTCATACTTAAAATTTCACAGAATTTGATGGGGTAATTGAGCATAATTGAGACAAGATGCTTTAAAAAAAAGACACGGAAGTTTCTCTCTAAAATCATGTGCTACCTTAATGTTTTACTCCTTAGACACTGTTTGTTTACAATAATCCACATGACTTACATTTAATTTAAAAAAAAGCCATACTCTTAAATAGGTGATTTCAATTTACTGTCAACATTTCATAAACTTTTATATTCCAATGCCAAGTTGAATACAAACATTGGGGTTTCTTTTGTCATCTGAAAGGCTGGAAAAAACATTTCTCTGAACAATATTTACAATGACAAAAAATGAGGTTTGTGGAAATCTCCACAATCACAGGTACGCGTGGCTTTTTTACACCGAATTCTCCTGTCTAATCTCAGTTAAATTACATCATTCACCTTCAGTTTTTGGTGCTAGTAAGCATTCAGCTTTGAACCTATTTTTACAAGCTAGAGTTGCAGGTTCTCATTTAGCTGGAGCACTAGTTTTTCCAAATAATGAAATTATAATATTTGTAAGGTCTCTAAATCTGGAGCTGTTTCAATAACATTCCCCCAATTTTGTCCATCTATTGACTTGTGAATGTTCACACGACACTTATGAAAAGAGGATGCAAAGAGTGACAGACCATATGTGACTGCTTACCTTACCTTCTGGCACAAACCTTCCACCACCAGCAGAGATGAGAACATCAAACTCATACTGGCTCAAGGGAGATGAGCCAGGCTGCAGGTCAGCTCTCCATCCACTGACTGCAATATAAAGATGAAATCAAGAGTCTGGCCACCACAAGTGTTAGGGATGTAAAAACTAACAGTTGGGTTGACAATATATTAACCAGGATTGTTACTTTAACTTTAAGTACTTTAAGAAAGTGTGATTGGCTGCTTCTTCCTCAAGCAGCAATAAGAAGGAGCCAGAATCACTTGTAGATGTTGGTTACTGATTGCAGGGTGTTGTCGCTGAAGAGTCTTGTATTAACCAGCATGGATTTTCTGTAAGTTTTGCTACTGTTTGCAAGCTCTGTGTACCGAACTGTATATTTGTTACTGGACTTTGATTATTGGATTATCCCTGGACTGAACTGTTTGATGACTGACTGACTTGACTATGTATGAATTTGGACTGATTGATGGACTTTGCAAAACCTCTCTTTCCATGGAAGTAAAAACCTATTTTTCCTACTCAGTGTCTCTGTATCCTGTTTTGTGTATTTTACCACACCACTCTCACAATGCTTCGCTGCACACTTGTTCTCCAAACAAGGGACCATCCTTAACAACGAGGGCAGCAAATTAACTCCTTTTCATAGATATGTGTGTTTATAAAGAAATCAGAGGCACATTTTACTGGCTCAGAGACCTGAGCCTGTGGCTGGCTGTGGCTGGCTGAAGAGTATGTAACAGTGGCTGGCTGAAGAGTATGTAACAGTCCAACCTGTCTTGGCCCTTGCTAAGAATTAATGTTCTAATTTAAAATTAATTCACACATTTACTTAGATAGATGCAATTCTGCTTGCAGTGGGACCTTTAGCCATGCTTTACAATGTCAGGGAAAAAGTCATGAAATTATAACTGTTTTACAGGCTAACACTTTAGAGCCATGAGTAATCAAAAAGATTGGAAATTATTGGGGAGAAGCAAACTGCTGATTTCTTTCTGGTTTTATTTATATGGAAAGTGGACATCTTTAAACTCAAACAGAATATAATCATGGAAGTTTCTCACTATGAAGTTCTGAGGGACCATCCCAAGTATACATTTGTAAACATGAGTTCTTCTTGTCCTCGCACAGTACTATTAGTGTCAGATAAATGTTAGAATTATATCAGGGCCCAAATGCAACTGAACACTGTTTAGCCCCAAGTATTCCAATTGCATTGCTTCTCTGCATTTTATCTTAATACAGCAGAAAAGCAATTCAGTTTTAACAAGACAGCAGGAAAACCTATTATTTATGGAGAAAAGCCGATTCTCAGCACAAATAATAGAGTTTCATAAATCTCAGCAATTTCCTCCTGGGTGTTTGAAGAAAATACCTGTCTGTTTGTTTGTTTGTTTGTTCACTTTCTTTTTTTATAGCTTGATTCCTTACAGCAAGCCACCATAGCATGGGAATAAAACAAAACAGAAAAAATCAGTAATAACAATTAACTGCAGTCCCCATTTGCTTCACTATAATTCATAGGCAGGATAATACTCTCCCAAATGCTCTCCTGAAAATTCAGAGTTATTCAGAAACATAACAAGGAACAAGTGGTTGAAATTTTGGGCGTTTAACTGTTCTGTTGTGCAATATAAGTGATGGAGATTTAAATACTTTTAATACCCAAAAGAAGTGAGTATTATTGATATTCTTACCTTGTCCATGAGATTTCACTACTGGCAGAATGAGACCCTTAAATTGTACATCGATGTGAACATGAACACCTAACAACAAGGCTACTTTCAGCAGGATCAACTGCAGCTGACGGATACCTACAGATACAATAGGAGCACACAAAGGGAATTGGTTAAAACACAAAAGGATGACCTATATACTGTATACTCATTGATAGGCAAGTTCTCATTGCTACAAATGAAACAGGAGGCTTTAGCCACCTCCTTTTTTATTTCAGGAAACATAAAAAGGCAAAATTATACTTCAAAATTATTCAAAAGTAATTCAGAAAAGATGTTTTTGACTCTATGCAAGACCAGCATCTATCTGTCGATTGATTACATGCCATCAAGTTAGTGTCAACTCTTAGCAACCACAGACAGACCTTTTTTTAGGATGACCTGTCCTAAACCTGGCCCTTCACATTCTCTAATAATGCACCTGAGTATGTAACTGAGTCCATCTACTTTGCTGTTACTCACCTGCTTCTCTTTCCTTCCATCTCTTCCCACATTACAGACTTCTCTAAAAAGCTAGATTTTTCACAAAACATGTCCAAAATATGATTTGAGTCTGGTCATTTGGCCACAAATGAGCAGTCAGGATTTGATTATGGTTTGTTTGATTATCCATTTGTTTGTTTCTCAGCGTATTCTCAGGAGCCTTCACCAATCCCAAAGTTTGAAATTTTCAAGTCTTTCTATCCTGCTTCTTCCAAATTCAACTTTTATTTTCATTGTGTGTCACAGGGAAAACAATTACCTGCAAGATTCTGATGATATAAATATCTTCGTGGCATCAGAATACATTTTCCAAGGCCTCCAATGCTATGTAGCATTAGTATGTATTTCTTGACTGCAGGTTCATTTTCTGTTGAGAGCTGATGCTCACATGCAGAAATATCCATCACTTCAACATCTGAATTGGGTATTCTAAAGTGGGTACCTGTACCTGCTATATCACTAGTTTTATCTTTTTATATATATTCTTCCTTCCATTTTTTCCACTTTGACTTTCTTGCTTGACTTTCTTCATTAAAACTTTCAGCTCGTTTTCATGTTCAGTTATCAGACTGGAATTATCAGCAGTACATAGCTAAACTTTCAAGTAGCTTTTCCTGCCCCTACTGAAACCTATCCTGTCCCCAAGATCTTTGCAAATCCTTTGTGCTGATATTGCTGGCTCTTGCTTAACAGTGAGCCTGTGATATTACAGGCCCTCCTCTGCCCTTGACAATTCTTCCTAACATACTTACTGATGTGATCCAAGGAGCCCGTGCAGAAACGGCCATAGAATTTCTTGGCTCCAAGTGCCCGCAGGTCCTGGATAGTGAAAGGCCAAAGGTGCAGCACATTGTTTCGGGAAAAGATATCTCTCTTTTCTACCACCACCACGTGAGCTCCAAGGAAAGCCAACTCAATAGCTGAGCGGAGACCACAGGGGCCTGCCCCGATGATCAGGCACTGAAAAACATTGTCACAATAAACCACCAGACATAAAGGATTTTGCAAGACAATGCATACTTGATGACACTGAAGCTAGACAGGAACTTTACACAAGACTGAGTAGTATTACATCAAAATAGGAGCCACAATATGACCTGTGGGATAGAGACATTAGAGTCCTCCCTCAGTTCCACATTTTTCTTTTCCTTTGCTATGGACAAAGAAAGTTAGCTAATGTGTTATAGTGGAACTTTCCTGATCACAAATTACCATTTCTAATAATTGCTCACTAGTTGGAGGAATTCTGCTGACAGTTAAAGAAAGCTTTGGTTTCTTCTATTCAGTCAGGCATCCTCTTCTACTCAAAGAAAAGAAAAAACCCTTACTTTAATCTTGGTGAAAGTTGGAATATAGCAACATAAGAAGTAATTGAAATGTAATATTTTTAATGCGCATGTATTGAAAATTGCTTGGTTGCTTGAAAAATTGGACCGCCATTTTAAAAAAAAAAAAACATTAAATGATATTTCCAGCCTCCAGGCAACCAAACATCCAAGTCCTATTATGTCTTTTGACAAGTCATTGCAGAGCCAGATGAGACTGCTACAAACTGCTCCCAATGCCAGAATATATATTTATTTTGACCATCAGACACACAAGCGTGCTGATCCATGTTCAAAGAATCCATGGAGCAACTGATGGGAATAAACCTGCAAGTCATTATCAGTTATGATGTTCACATGACCAGAGTTCAAACAGTATTTCCCATTTACTTTGTTGAAATACAATTTCAACTTTCTACACTATCAAATACTTGAAAAGCTACAAAGTATATTCCCAGCAACAAAACAAAAAGGCAATATTTCTGAAATACAAATGAACTTTATGATTAAAAAAATGTAAAGGCCAGGAGAGCTCGATCTCAGATTGACTCAACTTGCTCCGTGGCTAGTATTCCTTTATGTCACAAAGTAGATGGAGAGCTAATTACTCCTTTGTTCTAATTTTGTAATTTCGATTAGTGTTCATAGTTTTAAAGATTAAAATATTTGCAATTTTCCCGGGGTGTTTGTTTCTTTTAAAAATGTAAAATACTTGCAGTTTTTTTGAGATGCCTGATTCTTTTTATTTTTGTTATGACTAGTTTTTTTTTTGACTCCTGAGAAACTATAATTTTGTTGCTAAAAATAATGCTTATTTATGAACTGTGTAAAAAAGAATCAGCTGTTATATTATTGCAGTTATATCTTGATTATTTTTAACGTAGATACACTTTTGAGGGAGTTGAGTTTTTTCATTTTACAGAACTATGCATAGTTTTAAAGGAAATACTTTTCTTCTTTGAAAATATAGATTTGAAAAGTGCAATCATGATGGAGGTGGGGTTTGATAAGAGCATAGGAATGAAGAAAACCATCTGTAAATAAGGAATGGAAACTTATAACACTGAAAGCCAGACCTAAACTAATCTCTTCATACCAAATAGTAGGAAAATTAGTGACAATAACCAGGCATCAAGTATGAAACCAGCTATTATACTGTCTAGACGTATAACTATGACACATACAAACATAAACTTTTGCATGTAGGAAAAGAACTAAATACCTATAAAGTGTCTTCATAATTTAGCCAATGGAAAGCTAGTACTAGTAATCAGACACCAGTCATGAAGCCAGTTATTACAATGTCTCTAGATCAGACATGGGCAAACTACGGCCCGCAGGCCACATCCGGCCCGTTGGGCTTTTTAATCCGGCCCGCCGAACTAGTTA
>JAEANM010014244.1:0-14080 GCA_017656035.1 Myanophis thanlyinensis
TTTAACCATAAAATTGATATGGAATGTCCATGATAGGTTCTTTGAGATGTGCACACCAAGGTATTTGAAGCAGTCCAGGGCTTCTATTGATGACTGGGGTCTGTTAGTTTCTTTCCTGTTTTACACTGAAGTCCACCACCAGTTCTTTTGTTTTGCTGACATTAAGAAGGAGCTTGTTTTCCAGACATAAACAGCTATATATGTTATATTTTCCTCCAGGAGCTTTGTGACTTACACTAGCTCAATTAAACTGTAAAGGAGTCATTTTCTGGTTTTCTAATGAACCTGCTAAGAGATAGTTTTGCTTCTCTTTGGCCTTAAAGATAAAAAAAATTGAATGGTCTCCATTTGTTCTTGAAACTTGGAAAGGTAACTCTGTTTTGTTTTATTATCAGGGCAAATTATTCTGATGGAAAACTGAAGAGTGTTCCAAAACCTTGTGCTGGAAACCAAGGAACTCAGATCACAGTAGGTTACTTCTATTTTTAACATTTACAATTCTGTAGCAGCCACATTCCCACCTTATCCAGTATCTTTATACTCCAGTGCTAACTTTTTAACTTACTGTAGTTTATGACAGCAAGAATGCATTATTGTAGATAGCTGGGAGTGGAGGATTTGCTATGTTTAACCTCAAATGTTTTTTGATGCAACTGTTACCACTGAAAACCCATGGAGAGGTAATAATAAGAGTATCGCCTTTCAGTAACAAACCTTTTAAATTATAATATTGAAAAGAATGATGTGCAGATTCCTTATGGGTGGGGTGTCATCTCACATTGGTGTCACATGACGTATTGTGACATTTTTTCCTTCATGAAGTTGGAGTGTGTGTGGTCTGCCCGTGACACATCTAGCCTGCGGTCCGGCAGTTTGATACCCTGCCTTATAAGAAGCTGATCCTTTTATAGTTCAGATAAATTTGAATTAATACCTAATTTCTGAATAATTTCTTCTAGTACAAAATATCTCAAACATAAAATGCATACAGTTCTTTTTGGACTTTGTAATAGTATCTTAACTAAAAGTGACACACACTTTCTTCTCTCTTCCTTCATGTATGTATGTATACATATATAGACACTGTTTATCTGTCACAGCGTTGTCACCCTAAAAATCTTAGTGCAAACACTGCAGGCCAGTGATACTGGAGAGTCCAATATGAGAGAATGTTAAAAAGCATTTAACTGCTGTTTATTTATTTTGTTAACTACTGTTTTACTCAGACTGTTCTCATAATTCAAGATATGCTTTATGAATAATAGTGAGATTTCATAAGTGCATATCTGGTGTAGGATAATAGTTGAAATAGCAGCAAACAATGTGGAAAATGATCTAATACTGTACATTTCAATATTGAACAACAATATGATGTGAGATAACTGTAAATGAAATAAGATGTAGAAGTTATTGTTATATTCATAAAATTTCTGGAAGAAATCTTAGGAATATAACAATATTTGCTAGTAATTTTGAAGAAATCTACATAGATAATAAGTATACTAAAGTTTAGTATACTATTGAGTATACTAAAATATTTAAGCATTGAAACATGGGATTATATAAACATTGCAGCCAAAACTGATTGTGCTATATATTGAAAAGCAATAACTTAATCAGAAATTGAATAGAAAAACATTGTATAAATGTATAGTGATAACTACTTTAATACATTATTCTTTATGAGAAGAACTGCTGAGTATAATTTGGATTAAACTTGTCAACTATTATTGGGGGGAAAATCTTTTTATTGCACCATAACCAGAATTTTTTTCAATAATCTTATATTCATCATGTATTGCAACTGATATTTATATTAATGTAGAGCAGGAGTGCCACACTTTTTTTTGCCTTGTGAGCTACTTGTAAACTGACCAAGTCAAAACGAAATACAAAACTTAGGCCAGCAAGGCTTTCCTGAAGGCCTCTATAGATAACAGAGCTCCAGATCAATCTGGGGTTCTGTTATTGGCTACAGAGGTCTTCTGGAAAGGCTTGCCAGCTGCAGAAGAAATGGGCTGAGGTGTGTGAGGCCTGGCTCCAACTATCCGAAGGTACGTAATAGGGCAGATCCACCCCCACCCCCATCACCTCCCTCTGGGAAGCAAAAATGAGCAGTTGCCATGCGATCTACCCATACTACCTGTTAGGGTTTTGATCCTCATTAGGAGAACAAGTGCATTCAGGGAAGTGTAGTGAGAGTGGTGTTGAAGAACACACAACCAGCATACAGATACACTGATAGTAAAATGTAGGTTTTACTTCCAGTAAACAAGAAATAACATAGACCATCAAACATTTCAAGTCATACATGGTTAAGGCAGGTAGTAATCAATACACACAGTCCAAGAATATTCCGAAAACCAAGTCCAATATCATAAACACAGTTCATTTCACACGGTTTGCTAACCGTTACAAAACTCACAGCAATCCAAGCAGAACAATACAAGGCAAATCCAACAAACATATCAGCAGTAGCAGCACACACAAGGAGAAATTCTGGCTCCATCTTATGGTTTGTTGGAGGAAACATCAGCCAATCACAATTACAGCATTCTCTTAAAGATACAGTATTACATTGCTATCATGGTTTATATATTGCCAACCCAACTGTTAGGTGACATTCCTAACACTACCTTTGCGATCGACAGGTCGATCGTGATTGATGTACTGGCAAGCCTGATGTAGAGGCTTCATGTAAAAGAGGCTGAATTTAAATACATTTTAAATGTATTTAATATGACAGCATTCAAATATTTTTTCTGGACCTTGCACAGAGAGTCAATATTCTGAGGTCCTAGAAAACATTGAAGCAAATAGAGAAAACAGAATAGGATTAAATGGAGCAAGAAAAACTAGGTTAACACCCTATGTGCTTGGTAGAATTTCCTTTTCTTGTGCTTCACAATAAAATATTATTATTGTAACTCTTATGTTGATTTTGAATTTTTTGTTGTTTGTATTAAACTGTGTTGTTTCTCTCCATAGGTTGAAGATCTATTTTACAATGTAGCCATCAGGAGAAAAGCTTTTAAAAATCCTTGTGAAGAATATGCAAAAATACTGGATATTGTCAGCAGGTGATCTACTTAAAAGGAGAGTTGCTTTTTGTTAATTGGAATATTTTTCACCTTTTAGCCAAGAATTATATCTTTAATAAATTAAAAATCCATGTAGCAAAAGAGATGTCTTTATGACATACAGCTGGATCATAGATTTGAGAAGATATTTTCATAATCATTGAGGAAAACTCAAGAACAATTGGTACAAATATTTGAAAGTAACTGTAAAAGCACTAACACTAATTAGCCTAGTGAGTTTCTTCTGCTCTCGTGATTGTAAAGCCAACAAAGACTTTGCCAAAAGATAATAGAACATTTGTTCTGAGTCATAGTTGATTACAAGTCATTAAGTATTCCTCAGGATGTGCTTATTTAATTTTAGAATTTATCGTTTAGTGACTTCCATCCCCTACTAATATATAATAAAACTTAAACATATGTCATGATGTTACCATGTTAAAAATATTTTGTTCCACTTCATGATTGTTGCTTTGCAGGCAGTGAAATCCAATATTTAATGCCATGATACCTTCTTACTTATACCATATATTACCAAACATGGGGAAAATATATAGTATACAGTCCATTCTGTGACAGCCATGTATCTTCCATCCACCTTTTATGGATTAGGCCTTTCTCAAATTCAGTTTGATATATCAATATCAGTTTACACATGCTTCACTAATAGTTTTTTCAATGTCTGTTTGATTATATTTGTTTTTCTTTTTATATATTCCATACACCAGGTATGCCATTCACAATTCTGGCATCAGTTTTTCTGTTAAAAAGGTAAACATAATTTTTCTTCAGTATTTCAGTATCACAGAATATAATAATGTTATATTTGAATGCTTAATAAAATAATTTAAAAACTTCTAGGGAGTAAATGTAGATCAAGTTCATTTTAAAAAGTATAAGAGATTATTTTTGATTTCAGAGTCTTTAAATTATAAACTTATTTCTTTCAAGTAACATTGTTTGTTAAGGTTCCTTAAATCTACATTCTAATAAACACATCTGTAGGAAGAAAATTGGAATACAAATAGGTGAGTCTAATAGTTTCCACGTGTACATATAGTTATGTTAACGTTCTTAGCACTAGTATTTTTTTGTATTCATAAAGTCCTTGCCAACCAGTCAACTTCATCCATATCTCCTGTACTAATGGAGTTATCTACTATAACAAATATTTGCAATCTCCAAATCTAGCTCTAACACATTATACCATCTTGTGATGGCAACATATTCTATAATATTGATTATAGTATACAGTACTAATTACAGATGTGTGACTGTTCATTTGATGATAGTCTAAAATCACAATGGCATCAGCAAGGGTACTATAGGCACTTCTGGCCATCACAAAATATTGACCACCACCTGTGTGGCCCTGTAATTATGATTTGGGTGCTTGGCAACGTATTGGCAATTACAATGAGTTGCTAAGTGCCCTGTGAACTATTTATAATCTTCTCTGCCAGCTTCCCAAGAAAATAAATGGGAGCGACTGGCAGGGACTATTGCAAGTTGCTGCTATCTGCCAAAACAACACCCTCTTGTTTCTGGGGATTCCCTGAAAGAGCTATTTGCTGAATGGAACTAAGATACTTTGGTGGGTGCAGAAAAGGAGCTCATATTCCAAAGGTCTTTCAGCCCACCAAAACACTTCCACACATAGACAGTAGCTAAACTTGGTAGGCACTTCTTCTGCTACATCCAGTTAAACATCCGGGAGATCACTTAACAGTTGCAACCAAGAGTGCTAGGATTGCAGCTATTGTGGGGATGTTTCTCTTAATGACTGTGTTGTTCTGCGACTGACATTCCAGTCTCAGTTGTGGCCATACATTGAGAGTTACTTGTAGATACAAAGTACAGGTAAGTCCTGTAGATATAAAGAGTCCCTAGGGAGAGGGGGCAGTATATAAATTCAATAAGTAAGTAAATAAATAAATAAATAAACGTTCAAAGTTTCGGGCCTACTTTTTCACAGCTGAATCACATGAGGTAAGTAAGTAAGTAAGTAAAGTGATAACAAAGTGACAACAAAGTGACAACAAAGGAGCCCCAGAGGGCTGCGCATGCCATTCCGGGCCTCCTTCCTTGCTGCCAAACTGCTTGAAGACAGCTTTGGTGATGAAAAGGAGGTGCGGAAGGCTGCATGGACGAAAGGGAGTGGTTGTGTTCAAGGTATGAGATTCACTCCCACAAATCCTTGGGTTACGGATGGAAGGACAGGCTCCATTACATTTGTAATTCTATGATTACCTGTATTCATTGAAGCATACAGAGGCACAGCTGTTTAATAGTTTGATTGAAAATCACCAGCCTGGTAGGTTAGAAAAGAAAATACTGAAAAATATCAATTTCTAAGCTTTTATCACCAAAATAATTTAGGAAAACTTTATTTTTCCTTATTATTATGTTTTCTGACAAAAATCATGTATTAAGTGGACACAACACTGTCAAGTCTACAATAGAAATGCTGTGGAACTGAGTAATTTTAGTCCTTATATTAAGAATGGGGATTTCTGCAGGAATTGCATAGCTCAGGTACCATAACCAGATATACACTATTGATTGGCCCCCTTCATTGGCCAGAGAAGAAACCTGCTGATACCTGTGACCAGATAAGTTCTAGTTGAAAGCAGCCACTGAGGTGATTTTTATCTTTTACTAGTTTTATTTTTTAACAGATGAGATCCTGTATAAAAAGAGAAAGGGAAAAATAATGTTAGAGCAGAGGTCAGGTGTGGAAAAGGAGGAAAGGTTCCAGGGAAAGGGACTTACAGTAAATGAGCAAATTAGTGACAGTGACTTTCTGTCTCTCTTTTCTCCTGGTTTTCAGTAACAATGTACAGGTAGACCTTATGACCACAATTGAACCCAAAATTTCTGATGCTAAACAAGACAATTGTTAAGTGAATTTTGCCCTACTTTATGACCTTTCTTGCCACAATTATCGTGCTTCAGTGCATTAATAACATGGTTGTTAAGTGAATCTGGCTTCCCCATTGACTTTGCTTGTCAGAAAGTCATAAAAGAGGATCACATAAACCATCATAAATAAATTCCAGTTGCCAAGACCCTGAATTTTGATTACATGACCATGGGGATGCTGCAAAGTTATAATTGTGAAAAAAGGTCATAACTCACTTTTTTCAGTGACATTGTAACTTTGAATGGTCACTAAATGAATGACTAAGTCTGGAACTACCTATAGTTTATTCTGGTTCCTGCCATATGCCCATCCTTATGTATTCAATATTGCCAAGTATCAGAGGCTGAAATAAGGGAGAAAGCCACCGATACAAGTTTGGGGGTGAAGGGAAAAGAAGGCCTCAAGTTCTTATCTATCTTGTGGGAGAATGAACTTATACATCTAAAAAGGAGTTTTATAAATAGTGCAATCTAGCTCATATTATTAGAAGCAAAAGACTACCCTATTTTCCAAAAGTGTGACAGAAAGAGATGCATTAACTCTTGAGTAGCCTGTATACATATATGTGTATATGGTTGACAATTAAAAACAGATACTGTTCAGAATTATTTTGCTGTCACCTTAATCTTTCTTTAAGTTAAATAAAGCTCAAGGAGATATGTTTCCAGACTCATTTGTTTCTGTTCTCTAACATGTTATATGAAAGAGGGTTAATTCTCTTGTACTTAAACATATATAAAAAGATACATTGAAAGTTGGTTTTTCAGAGTCAAGAATAATGATATTGCTTTGATAAGATTAGGAATGAAAGAAAAAAATTAAGCTTTCACATGGGAGGCTACATATGCTGTGTTGTTTTAGTGCAGCAATCCTTAAACCTTGCCTTCTCAGAAAAAGATGACCTTGCAAGCAAAATGCTTATAGAAGATGCACAAAATCCCAGAAAAATTCTGGGAATTTCTATTCATCTACTTTTTTCATGTATATTAAAAACATTGTTAATTGCCTGCTATCTTTCTCTTTATAGCAAGGTGATACAGTTGCAGATGTAAGAACACTGTCAAGTAATACAACTATCGACAATATTCGATCTGTCTTTGGAAATGCTGTTAGCAGGTATAGATAAAATGTGGTGTAACTTAGAATCTAATTATGAGTATTATTATGCCCATAAATAGAGTGTAGCATGATGTAATGGTTCACATGCTACACTAAATGGAAACTAGGTTCAAGATATCTTCAGTCTTAGAAATTCACTGGAGCATTTTGCACAGGTATTAGCTGTTAACATACAGTATCTCTCATGGTTGCTATTATGAGAAAATTTGGTGGAAGAATGCTTTATATGCTTCCTGGAGGAATGGTGGCACATAAATTCTACCACTTATAGTAAACAATCCCTGCTAAAATTGTTGAAAAGTGGCAATTTATGGAAAATACAGTAGATGAGCAGTCAAAGGTTTTGCTGGAGAAAATGGAAATTACTCTGTATGCCATTTTAGTTCTTGGAGAAATAATGAGATATAATTCAATTTTATTTGTTTAAAAATCAGGTTTTCAGTACATGCAACTGGATGAGGGAGCTAAAGATGATGTATTATGTTGTGTATCTTTTCTGGAGAGA
Source organism: Myanophis thanlyinensis (assembly GCA_017656035.1). Taxonomy (NCBI): domain Eukaryota; kingdom Metazoa; phylum Chordata; class Lepidosauria; order Squamata; family Homalopsidae; genus Myanophis; species Myanophis thanlyinensis. Next base: position 7,628 of record JAEANM010014244.1, read on the forward strand.
GCTATTGGGTTGTGCTAAAAGATGATTAGACTAAAAGATCAGACAGGTGTGCCTTTCATGAATGTTTGGATCTGCTTCAAACAAAATATCCTTAATTAACCTTTCAGTTCTTTGAGGCTTTCCCTTATAGTAATTGGAAGAATCTTTGCTGTAATCAAATAGATAATACAGAAAGAGGAGGTGTACTGGTTTTTTTTCCTGTATAATTCTTCTCAGCCTTATTATAGAGATCAGAGTGAGACTGTTCTTCATTATAGAAATGGTAATTATAATTTTGGACTGAACAGTTACTATTTCTGTTAAGCTAGCAGAAGTAGGCTTACATGACCCCGGAATGCTTTGCAAGATGCTGGCAACAGAGGAAGCATAGGTACATCATGGGGAGAAAGGCTGCTATTAAACTAGGTAGGAGAAGTGGAGAGGGAAAGATAAGTCGCAGAAAAAGAAAAAAAGACTGGCATTTAGTCATGACCACATGACCACGGAATTGTCATCAGACAGCACTGGCTCTTCTGCTTAGAAACAGAGATGAGTACCGCCCCTAGAGATGGGAAGAACTAGCACATATGTGCAAGGGGAATCTTTATGTGAACTACTTTATGTCAACTACTAGAGGGGTGCTGGGGTTCCGGTGGGTCTACTACTCACATATCTGGCTCCCTGCCATGTGACGTCGGCCCTGCCTGAGCTCCTTGAGGCCATAGGTGGCTTGGCAATGGAGACCCCCAGACTTATGGTCATGGGGGACTTCAACCTTCCTTCTGCTGGGGTGGCCTCGGGGGCTGCTCAGGAGTTCATGGCTTCCATGACAGCAGTGGGCCTGATCCAAGTAATTCAGGACCCCACTCACATGGGAGGCCATATCCTGGATCTAGTTTTTGTCTCTGATCAGTGGCAGAATGATCTAGGCATAGGGGACATTTCTATAGCGCCCCTGTCATGGTCAGATCATTCGTTCCATAGACTTGACTTCTGTTCCGTACTTCCTCATTGCAGGCACCTAATGGACCCGGAAAGGTTCCTGATGGAGTTTGGGCCACTTCCTGAGGCACACACACACGACCCTGTCGGGGACTTGGTGACCACCTGGGAGAGGGTGGCCTCTGAAGCTCTCGACCGGGTCGTGCCCTTGCAGCCTCTAACCCGGCGTCGATCCCAATTGGCTCCCTGGTTTTCCGGGGAGCTTAGAGAGATGAAACGCCGGAAAAGACACCTAGAGAGTGGTTGGTTGGCCACCCGCTCTGAATCTGACTGAACACTTTTACAATCCCATATTAGGACGTATTTAGTGACAATAAGGATGGCGAAGTGTTCTCATTTCTCTGCCCTTATTGCGTCCGCAGAAAATCGCCTGGCCGCCCTTTTTAGGGTGACCCGCTCCCTTCTCGAGGTTGGGGAGCGGGAGGATCCCTTGCAGGGGCGGACCGAGGATTTTTCTTGTTTTCTGCAGGATAAAATCGCTCAGATTCGGGGGGGTGGACTTTGACTGGGCTCCTCTGGACGAGGGGGTGGGGCTGGTTTTGGGTGAGACCATCTGGGCTGAGTTCGACCCTGTGATCCCAGATGAAGTGGACAGGTTGCTGGGTGGCCTTAATGCCACCACATGTTCGTTAGATCAGTGCCCCTCCTGGCTAGTATTGGCCACTCAGGAAGTGACGCGAGTTTGGTTCCAGGGGATTATTAATGCTTCTTTGAGAGAGGGGTTCTTGCCTGCCGCCTTGAAAGAGGTGGTGGTGAGACCTCTCCTCAAGAAGCCGTCCCTGGACCCAACCTTGTTGTCTAATTATTGGCCGGTCTCCAACCTTCATTTTTTAGCGAAGGCTGTTGAGACGGTGGTGGTACAACAGCTTCCTCAGCACCTGGATGAAGCGTTGTATCTGGATCCCCTCCAATCAGGTTTCAGGCCCGGCTTCAGCATGGAGACGGCTTTGGTTGCGTTGGTTGATGATCTCTGGAAGGCACGGGACGGGTTATTCCACTGTCCTGGTCTTATTAGACCTCTCGGCGGCTTTTGATACTGTCGATCACAGTGTCTTGTTGCAGCGGTTGGGGGGGGTTGGGAGTGGGAGGCACCATGTTATGGTGGTTCTCCTTCCTCTCCGACCTTTCCCAATTTTTGTTGATGGGGGCAGAGATCAACCTCGAGGCCTCTAATATGTGGGGTGCCTCAGGGGTCAGTTCTCTGTCCCCTGCTGTTTAACATCTATGTAAAGCCGCTGGGTGAGATCATCCGTGGCTTTTGGGTGGATTTCCATCAGTACGCTGATGATACTCAGCTTTACATTTCCACCCCAGGCCAACCTAACGAAGCCGTCGAAGTAATGGGCCGCTGCCTGGAGGCTGTGCGGAGTTAGATGGGTCAAAACAGGCTCCAGCTCAACCCGGCCAAAACTGAGTGGCTGTGGTTTCCTGAGCCCAGAGACAGCCAGCTTGTTCCATCCCTGGCTGGGGGGAGAGATTTTGACCCCCGCGGAGAGGACCTGCAACTTGGGTGTCCTCCTGGATGTACGGCTGTCGTTGGAAGATCAGATCACAGCCGTCTCCAGGGGGGCCTTTTATCAGGTCCATAAGAACTTCCAGTTGTGGCTCTTTCTGGATCAGGGTACCCTATGCACAGTGACTTCTGTCCTTGTGACCTCCTGCCTAAACTATGCTAATGCTCTCTACATGGGGCTCCCCTTGAAGAGCATTCGGAGGCTGCAGTTGGTGCAAAATGCAGCTGTGCGGGTAATTTTGGGAGCTCCTTGGAGCTCCCATATTACATCTCTCCTGCGCAAGCTGCACTGGCTCCCTGTGGCCTTTCGGATGCAATTCAAGGTGTTGGTACTTACCTTTAAAGCGCTCCCTGGCTTGGGACCCGGGTACTTACAGGACTGCCTGTTGCCACCATCAGCCTCCAGCCGACCGGTGTGCTTCCACAGGGCGGGTCTTCTTGGGCTTCCATTGTCAGGACAGTGTCGTCTGACCGCCCCAAGGGTGCGAGCCTTCTCTGTGGGTGCACCCTCCCTCTGGAATGAATTGCCCCTGGAGATCCAGACCATTGCGGACCTTCAGACCTTCCGGCGCGCATTAAAAACCCACATTTCAGCAAGCAGGTTTGGCCTAGTACTTAATGGGGTTTTAAATTTGTTTTTAAATTAGTGTTAATTTTTAAAGTTTTTAATCAATTTTAACTCTAACTGTTTTATATTGGGTTTTTTAACTAATTAGCCATTGTATTTGTATTTTTAACTTGTTTTTATTTGTATTTTTTCTCGTTTTTTACTTGGCTGTACATCGCCTCAAGTCCTTCGGGAGGGAGGCGGTATACAAATGCAATAAAACTCAAACTCTAACTCAAAAAGTAAGAAATCTAGAGGCAACTATAGCCAAACTCCAACCTATGCAAGAATGCTATACCCAAATCGAATCAAATAATAAATAAATTAATTCCCAGACCCTGCTGATAAACCCTTAGAGGAAGACAAATGGAGGTATGTCACACATAGAAGGAAAACAATAATCAGAAAGAAGCAGCTTACATCTAACAAACCCCTACTGCCCAATCTAACCCAACCAGAAGCAGCCCCATTAAAACTGAGCAATCAATTTCTCCCCTAGATGAAAATACACAGACCCACAACCTCCTCCTCCAAGAAAGTACGCAGGCCCATAACCTCCCCCTCACACCTGAAATAAGCAGAAAAGCACTCCAAGCTGCACCCCTCAAAAAAGGAAGGTGGGTGTTAGTGATAGAAGATTCTGTTATCAAAGGAACAGAACCAGACATCAGCAGACCAGACATATTATTTATTTTATTTATTTATTTATCAACATTTTTATACCGCCCCCTCTCCTGAAGGACTCGGGGCGGTGCACAGCCAAGTAAAAACAATACATATAAACAATTTAAAACCCAGTTAAAATTAATAAAATTAAGGCCGATTAAACTAATTATAAAATTTAAAATTTAAAAACAGTTTAAAAATTACATATTTAATTTAAAAAACCAATTTAAATCCCCAACCAACAGTACTAGGCCAGACTGGCTTGTTGGAACATAAATGTTTTCAGTACGCGCCGGAAGGTCCGTAGGTCCGTAATGGTCTGTATCTCCAGGGGCAGGTCGTTCCAGAGGGAGGGTGCCCCCACAAAGAAGGCTTGAACCTTGGGGCTGCCAGGCAACACCGTCCTGACAGAGGAACCCCAAGGAGGTCAGCCCTGTGGGAACGCACAGGTTGGCAGGAGGCTGACGGTGGCAACAGGCGGTCCTGTAAGTACCCGGGTCCCAAGCCATGGAGCACTTTAAAGGTGAGTACCAACACCTTGAATTGCACCCAGAAGGCCACAGGGAGGCAATGCAGCTCGCAGAGGACAGGTGTAATGTGGAAGCTCCGAGGAGCCCCAGGATCACTCGCGCGGCCGCATTTTGCACCAACTTCCGGGTGCAATGTCTGGTGATGGTCCGGGGCAAAGGTGGCCCTTGCATCAACCTTGTATCGGCTGGACTGATGAACATTGCTGGCGCAGAGACTATAGTTTTGTTACACATATCCCCCATTGGGCCCAGACTTCAGGTCCTTTTTTATTAAGTTTTCATCGGGGTTAGGGAGGGGGTTGTATGGATGGGGGTTGGGGGATCCCCCAGTGGAGGTTAAGGCCAGGCCAAGGGTTGGGCGCGTCGGGGAGGTTTGAGATCCTGGGGATGAGGTGCGATGTATCAGCACGGTCGGTGGGAGGGGCAACTATGGCGGGTATAGGGGGCCACATCAGGTTCGGGGAGCGCGCCCCCGTTGGCTGCGTATGGTGGCGTGTTCCGACCCCGAAATTACTTCCCGTTCCCCGAGTGGTTTCTGTTCTCGGTCCCAGGGCCTTCGGCTGATGTTATGCAATGCCAGGTCCATTGTTACCAAGGCCCCCCTCATTCAAGAATTAATCCAGGAGGGGGGAGTAGACCTGGCTGGCATTACCAAGACCTGGGTAGGCCCAGAGGGGGGTGCCCCTCTGGTTGAGTTATGTCCACCTGGGTTTCGAGTTTTTCATCGGCCGAGGGCTCAGGGGAGGGGTGGTGGGGTTGTGGTTGTTATCAAGGAAGATTTATGTCCTAGGGAAGTCACTGTCTCGCAGATATCCGGATGTGAATCCCTTTGTGTGAAGTGGGGTTCTAAGGTTCAGTTGGGCCTACTGCTCACATACCTGGCTCCCTGCCATGTGACGTCAGCCCTGCCTGAGCTCCTCGAGGTTATAGCTGGCTTGGCAGTGGAGACCCCCAGACTTATGGTCATGGGGGATTTCAATTTGCCGTCTGCTGGCATGACCTCGGGGGTTGTTCAGGAGTTCATGGCTTCCATGACAACCATGAGCCTGACTCAAGTAATTCGGGACCCCACTCACACTGGGGGTCACATCTTAGATTTGGTTTTTATCACGGAACAGTGGCCAAGTGGTCTGGGATTAGGGGCTGTTTTAATTGAGCCCCTGTCATGGTCAGATCACTCGCTCCTTAGGCTGGACTTCCATTCCGCACCCCCCCCCCACTGCAGAGAGGTGGAGCCGTTAAAATGGTTCCGCCCCAGGCACCTGATGGACCCTGAGAGGTTCCTGACGGAGCTTGGGCCATTCCCCGAGACACATACACATGACCCTGTTGGGGACCTGGTGGCGACCTAGGATAGGGTGGCTGCCAGGGCCCTCGATCGGGTTGTGACCTTGCGGCCTCTGGCCCATCATCGATCCCAATTGGCTCCCTGATTCTCCGAGGAGCTAAGGGAGATGAAATGCTGGAAAAGATGCCTACAGAGTGGTTGGAGTCTAGTCACTCTGAATCTGATCGAACAGTTTTGCGAGCCTATGTTAGGACATATTTAGTGGCGATTAGGGTGGCGAAGCGTTCTTACTTCTCCGCCCTTGTTGCATCTGCAGAAAACCGCCTGGCCGCCCTTTTTAGGGTGACCCGCTCCTTTCTTGAAATTTGGGAGCGGGAAGATCCTTTACAGGGATGTGCCGAGGATTTTTCTTGTTTTCTGCAGGATAAAATCGCTCAGATCCGGAGAGGGCTAGATTTGGACTGGGCGGCTCTGGATGGGGAGGGAGGGCCAGTCTTGGCAGAGACAACTTGGGTTGAGTTTGATTCTGTGACCCCAGATGAGGTGGACAGATTACTGGGTGGCCTTAATGCCACCACTTACCTTCGAGACCCATGTCCCTCCTGGTTAGTTTTAGCTGCCTGGGAGGTGATGCAGGGCTGGTTCTGGGGGATTATTAATGCTTCTTTGAGGGAGAGGTCTCTGCCGGCTGACCTGAAAGGGGCGGTGGTGGGGCCCCTCCTCAAGAAGCTGTCCTTGGACCCAGCCTTGTTGTCTAGTTATTGGCTGGTCTCCAACCTTACCTTTTTGGCGAAGGCTGTTGAGACCGTGGTGGCACGACAGCTTCCCCGGCATCTGGATGATGCTGTATATCTGGATCCTCTCCAAT
>JAEANM010014245.1:0-14080 GCA_017656035.1 Myanophis thanlyinensis
GCAAATTTAATGTTTTTAGATTGTTCTTAGAATTTGTTATACTTTGTTTTTTACCTGCTGTGAACTGCCCCGAGTCCCTGTGGAGATGGGGCGGTATATAAATGTGATTAAATAAATAAAATAAATAAATAAAATCAAGTTCTTGATCTACCTCCACCAAGCTTACCATAAGTGATAGGATTTCTAGGGTTGGCTTGCAAAAGCTAGTATTAGTTGCATCAAGCCAACATGCTTTCAGATTCTTATATGACAAGCAAATATGCTATGAAGTTGTGTTGTTTGTTTGACATTTCCAAAGAACCTCTGAAATTTGAATGAAGATAGGGAACACTATTCTATGGAAACTATCTTTCGTTGTTGTTGTTTTTCCTGGTTTTTGGAGCTCTGAGAGGTGGTTTTGAAGTGATGATCTGTGGTTGTTTTCATAATGCAATCTATGTATCTGCTTATTTTATTTATTTTATGCATTTACATTCTTTTTCTGAAAGTGGGCCCCTCGGTTTCAGTAGACTCTCAAAGGTCTCCATGACACAAAAAAAGGTTACCAAGCCCTGCCTTAGTATTTTTGCAACAAAACCGCACTCTTCCAAATACATCTTAGTGGGACATGACTAGCTTCCCAGATAAAGACCAGGACCCCCACTTTGTTTCCCTGCTGAACTTGGCAGGACTTGGCAATTGAACAAGAGCTGGCACTGCCTTTTTGCCAAGCATACAGCAATTGGCAAGACCAGCATCTTTTCTTTGAGTCTGACACCACAGTCTCCTGACATTGACTAGCTGGCAATAGTTCAGATCTGGGTATTAGCATGTCCTATTAGTTCCCAGTCACAGCCAGGCAGCTGCCTCCTCAAACCTTTAGTCACATAATGATTGAAACATTTCTAGATAATTCCTCCCCCACTGTGAGACATACATCATTTTGTTGCACTAAAATAATCACAAAACCTATTTGCCTTTATTACAAAAAATAGCTCATAAAGCTTTCTTCCTCCCATTTTGTTTCTCAAGTGGCCCTGAACAGAGCAAGAAATACAGGACAAAATAATCTCAAATGCACAATGGCCTTCTTTAAGCTGCCTTCTACAAGCTGCTCCTCCCCAGATGTTTGAAACTGCAACTTCCAGAGTTTACATTCCATTATGGAAAAATTATGTGACTTGCAGGCTCAACGTTCCACAAAAAAACAGATGAGAATGCTTGGGTAAAATCATCACGAAGCAGGAAGAATGACAAAAAACGTAATGTTGATCTCCAATGTTTTGCTCTCTCTATATAAAAAGTGATTGCAATAGGGCTACTCTACTAGAGAGTCCCTTTGTGACATTGGGTGCCTGATTTTCCAAGCTGAAAGATTACAACATTATTCCATATGTGAAGAGCTACTAAAATCTCCAATCTGGGACCTACTACAGCATTGGATGTTCATGGAACTTGTTGCTTTCAAATACCATATGTTGTTGATTCCTCAAGGGCTTCTGAGGCTCACTACAGGATTTATTCTACTGTATTATTTAATGTTATTATTGTAATTTTAAAATTATTTCTCATACTACATTAGCTAAGGCAAGCTACCCAATTAATGTTTCTGGTCATACAATAGCAAGGAGTTTTCTTTTTACTTGTTGAGCAATCTTCATTCATCTTTCACACAGAGTACAAGACGGCCATCTCTGGTTTATTTATTCTCCATGCTGGTAGAACCCTGGTCAGAAATCCTGACTTAGTAAACATATTCTGTTGACTGCCTGGGTTGGAATCCTGATATCCAGTTCAAAACAGGAATGCATTTATATGTTGGTGTATGTAAGTAGGAGTACAAAATATATGTAGGAGTTTTTACTAATCAAGCTGGTACCATTTTTATTAGCTGAGGGCTAAGAATTCAAAATAAATTCCACTGCATGGTAAACATTATACTGTTACAAAACCTATTTGCCTTTATTACAAAAAGTAGCCCATAAAGCTTTCTTCCTCCCATTTTGTTTCTCAAGTGGCCCTGAACAGAGCAAGAAATACAGGACAAAATAATCTCAAATGCACAATGGCCTTCCTTAAACTCAATACTGTAATCTATGTTTGTCACTAGGAAAAGATATCATATCTGTTAATGACCTGCTGCTTACAATGGGTAGACATACATTTAAGTTTTACTGATTTCAACAGATCACTGAGTTATCTAAGATTGCACAGTGCTGAAATCTGAGTTGAGAGCATCAGTTTGGTATACCGATTAGAGGCACCAGACTAGAAACTGGGAGACCATGAGTTCTAGTCCTGCCTTAGGCACAAAGCCAACTGTATAACATTAGGCCAGCTACACCATTTCTCAGCCCTAAGAAGTAGGCAATGGCAAACCAGTTCAAAAATCCTGCAAAGAAAATATAGGAATTTGTCCAGCCACTCACTAGGAATAACACAAACTTGAAGGCATGGGAAAAATGAATTCGTTCTTTTGCTTTCATAACTTTACACCAAGTAATGCACACAAGAAAGGCTTTTCTATAAAGCTCACACATACCATCTCAGTCAGTTAGCATCATATAACTAGAACAGAAGTGGGAGAAGTGTGGCTCTCCATATATCATATCAGCCACATGACCACTGATCAGGAATGATTGGAGTTTTAGTGTTATAATGTTCAGTATAATGAAACTATATAAATAAGAGCTACTGTTTTATATTGATTTGCAGAATCCAATATTGTCAACACATATTAGCAGTGGCTATTTATGGGTTCAGGCAGCTTTTCCATGCTGGGGGAGGGGAAGGGTGAACTAGATAATTACTGTATGCAGTTTGTGCTCTTGTCACTGAGCTATGGCTGTCTGCAACAGTGTTAGTAACTAGCATTTTTTTTTAAAGAATGCCCATACCCTACTTCAAATGTGTGTGCATATAACCCTTTGGAATTAGCATTTTAAACAACATTCAGAGTTCTGTGCTGCCTTCAAAATGCATATTCTTCTTCATGTACTGTCTTTTTGTAGCTCACTCAGTCTAGGGTGGTAGAGCTGCTATTAGTGCTGAGTTTTTATATACTTCAGTGCACAAAACATGTTATATATTTAAATATTTAGGATCTCTTGTATTATTTAAGAATTGCAACATTTGCACATAATTTTAGATATTCAAGAACTACATAAAATGGTTTAGATTTAGAGGTTCGTCTCTACAGAATAGGACTTTCAGCACATAAAATAGGTTTTTCTGCAGAAACAGGTTCAGCATGAACAGGCACTAAAACAGGTCTAACTCTTTTCCTTTATGCATTTGTCTAATTTTTCCAATTCCATCCTTTAGAAAATGTCACCATAAATAAGGGCCACTTCACCATTCATTGATCTATCTTTTGGAATATTTCAGGAATATTTTCTAGAAAGCTGAAAAGATAGGTGTTTTTATGAGCATGAATCTATTCTTGGCCTTTCTGTTTTCACCCTGTAAGCAGAGCTAGAAGCTACAGCTTTGAGTAGCTTCATTATATATATCAAACTATAGCTTTGCTCATTTAGTATGAAATATATGATAATGTTCAAATAGTTTCAATTACAGGCTTGAATACTCAGCTTGTTTGAGTCATGCAATAGCCACAGTCACTTCATAGAACTTTTGTAGAAGTTGAAATATTTAAAAAGAAACAACACGTAGAGAACAGAAATATTTTTTAAAAAAATTGGATGACTTGAAATGCCAGGAACAAGGAGTATGGCCCAAGTTGATACAGAACCTGTAGCAATGAAGATCGTTCATAGTCACTCCAAACAAATGGAAGAAGAAAAGATATGTAGCCAAAGACTTAAAAGCTGGGTATGCTGAAGAAGTGGCAGAATGATCACATTCTTGTCTTTTTCACTCCTGGCTTTGGAAACAGCAGAGATTTTAAAGCTGTAAGACTTTTGGCAATCTACTTCATTGAAAACAAATTTCTCACTGAGACTGCTTCAAGATTTACTAACTGGGGGAAAAAAAGGTTGCATTACAGAATTGATAACAACAGTGTTGCTTTCATTCTAGAACACAGTTAATTTTCATTAGGATGGAATATCTTCCATTTCTTTCTAAAATTCCATTTTTAAAAGAGGGGCTGGCTATCCCTTTTCCAGACAACTTGAGGAATGTTTAGATGTCTGTTAATCTTTTTTCAACCATTATGATCTGATTTTTAATCAAGTAATGTACATGCCATGACAAAAACCCTGAAATTCAGGAGCTGACAGCATAAAGGCAACAATTTGTCTCTAACATGGAAGCACAACTACACTTTTTAAACCCACTAAAAAATCTTTGATTTCACATCCTTTAATCTTCTTTGTAGCTTTCTCAGAAATAAGTCACCTCAGTTCTACAATACTTTTGATGACATGGGAATGCAAAAATTTGGAGCTACTTTCCTACTACCATAGCTTACAATTTTTATATGAAAATCCTTTTATCTCATCTGAGACATGAGTTTGGGATAGTTATGTTTAAATCAGACAATTAAAACCATGATGAGTAATCCAACATCCATTGGTCTAATGTGGCTCATCCATCAGCCAATGCCACTTATAAGACTTCAAATAAGCCTCTTCCACACATCAGCACTCGCAACCAGTAACTTTGCTTTGGTTACCTTATGAGAAAATTGTAGAATGACACAAGAGAATATTATTTTTATTTATTTGATTTATTTGATTTATATACCGCCCCCTCTCCCTAAGGTCTCTTATCAAGACCTTTGAGTTAGCAGTATCTACAATGCAGTGTCCTTCCTTATTTACTTGAATTGCTTATGCCCACATCCAGTCTGAGGAGGCTGGGTAGAATTTATCCCAGTTCTTGTGTCAGATTCATTCTGCCCTCCACCTCCACACACCTTATCCATAAGACTTAATTATTCAACAGATCCTTACATCTGATATTTGTGAACCTCTGAATCTATATATAGAGGTCTGCTTTTTTATTTAAATACTTAGAGCTTTATCCTCATCAAAGGCCTGCTTATCCTTATAACATCCTTCTGAAATAAATTCATCATACAGTTGATAATCCCCAAAAGATATTCAAGATAATTTCTTGATTTAATGAAAATTTGAATCCAGCCAATTATGACATTTGATTCTAACAAAGGGAGATTTCAGTTGAGATTACCCTACATTCAGATCTCACTGGACACATCTAGTTTCCACAACTGTTCTCCTCCATCTGACTGGGGAAATGAGCCTATCCCAAAATGTCTACAACTGGAGCAATTAAGCCAGATGGTAGCATCACTCACAATAGTCACTCAGGAGGGGACAAGGGTGGTACTTCTCAGTTATAGTCTCTAGGACAGATGCTTTGCTCTTGCTGCCTCCTGATATGTAAAAGAGGGGCTATAAGCATGTTAACAGGCATGTTACTGGAGGTGCCAGAAGGTTCAGTCTGAGATTTGGATAATTAGGATTTTTGTTTCCAGGAGGTTATGTAAGCATCACTTCAAATGTCAGAAATTTCATTTCATCTCATACCACAAACTATAATATATAAATAACAGAGATTTCTCATTGTCACTAACAGATAGTGGGTTATAAGGCAACTTTTTAAAAGGAATATGGTATAATTAGTTTAGATGGAAGCAACCAAAGGAATTTTAACTGATTTTATGAGTCATTTGCAATTTCACTGTAATGAAGCAAAAACTAATAAAACATACTATGAAATAAAATTACATGTATAAATATCTTTAAAATTATGTGATAATGTGTGGCATGTGATATAAATAATTATGGTAACTCTTCTTTTCCAATTGTCTAAAATATGGCACTCAATGGTTTGATATGATCTAATTGTATATGTGAAGAAAGAAGGCTTATTTGGGCCTTTCACTTCTGTCCTTTACCATTATTCTTCACCTGTCAGCCTAGGGGCAGCCTATGGTTTCATCACACATGACAAACTATTGTGTGGTAACTTATCAATAATTTACAGATAGAAATAAAAAATTTAACTACTGTCTGGGGATTGCTGTCCAGAGGAGATTTTTTTTTAAATTATCTGTGGAACGAATTTGGGAAAGTGGGAAAGTTCAACCCTAGGGAGAAATATTCAAAAACATGCCACCAAGTAAATGTCCACAATTCCATTTTGAGCATGAACACAACACTGAGACAATACAACTTCTGAAGAGTCATCAGTGTGAGCAATAATGAGAACAGTTTTTCAGATAGTCGGATTTATAATAGCACCAGAAAGACAAAAGAGTACCTTGCTTTATGAGTCTTATTAGCATGTTAAATTTAGTTGCAAACAGTTGCATGAAGTTTAATGTTAAGATACTGTATATGGTCATCCAATTTTAAAAAAAATAGACAGGCATGCTTGAATAATTTCAATGGTCTTTTTATAGGGATAACACAATAAAAGAAATAACAACAAAGACAATACATTTATAATTATATATGTTATGTCATTCATTAACCAACCAATGCTTTTTAAAATTCACATGATAGCATAAAACTAGGAAACAAAGGCATTTAATTAATCCCCTTACCTTCAAATAATTGCATAGATTTTGGCTGCATTAAGTAGAATACTCTATCACTATGCTTCCATTTAGACAGCTGTCCTTTCTCAATATGATACAAACCTTAATTTCTCTTTTACATTTCATTAATCAGTCATCCGCTATTGCTACAATAGGAGAGATTCTCAAGAGAAAAAAATGGGATTGAATTAGTTTATTGTTGAAGTCCATCTGGGGTATGAAAGCAAATTGCTATATATTATATGAAAGAACACCTGGCATGCTTTTGAAAGAATACCAAATATAAGCAGATTGATTTTACTTGAAATAATGCTCTTGTGTGCTATTATAAGGGAAGCCATTCTGTTTTGGTTGCTAACATAGCCTATTTCTTGATATACAACAATGCCACAGTCAGGTGTGGCAAAAAACAACAACCCACTGCTCAACCATTTTAAACGTGCCACTGAATAAAGAGAAAGTTTCCTTTTGTAGATTGAATTCTTTCTCAACAAAGAGTTTATCATCAGTTTGCCACATTTTACTTATTGGGTTAAATTTGCATGAAGGAAAATATTCAAAACAATTTGCAACTTTTTTCCAACTTCACAAAATTATATGATGCCACAAAAACACTGGCCAAACACAAAATCACCTAATATCTCTGTGAGAAATCCCATAAAAATATAGAATGCTATTATTCTATGAGAATAGAATGTTATTATGCAAAACAAAGGCTATAATAAATCTCATTCAAGTCATGAACTTGAATCTCATTCAAGTCAAGTTACGTTTTTTGTATCTTCTTAATATTGCTGTGTTTATACTTATATAAACTTATATATACTTATATTTAGGTTAAACTGACAGACTGGATCCATAATCATGCTGTAACCATGTTAGTAGTACTTTGTATTCTGGGGGAGGAGGGAATTGTTGCAATTAATGGAAGAAGGTAGCTTAAATTTGTAGTTTGTCAAATCCTGATTGGTGAGTGCACACATGTGCATCCAAGGCTGATCACAATTCATCACAATCTACTTGATGTCTAGAGGTCACAGACATACGGTTCTAAGACAAAGATTGCCACAAGCTAATGTCGACTTTGAAAGAAAGCAAGACTAATAGCATTCTCTCCCAATATCTGTAGTCATCTGCAGGATGAGAGAGTTGTTAAGCAGATTGGGTAGAAAAAGAGGTTTCATGCCAGAAAGAGAATGCTAATAATGACAGACTGCTCCTGTCACCAAAGCCCCTATGCCATTTAACCGGGCTAGGTGGCCAGGGACAGTTTATTCTAACAAAGATTTACAATACAAAAGGCACATAATAAAGTTGCATGCTCCAGTTCCTGTGACCTTGCACACAGAGTAAGGGCTAATTCTTCTTAGAGCTAAAAGACTAGTCTTTCCGTATACATTTCTTATACTGGGCAAGAAAACAGGGGTATTTGTTAATGAAAGCCTAAAGAAAATGCCTGTGATCAAATACAAAAGCTGCCAGTGGAGAGAGAGAGAGACAGAGAGAGAGAGAGACTAAGAAGAAGTCACAAAAATATGCAGTTATACAAATATGCAGACACTAGTCAAGGTCAACTCTATCATTAGGGAAGGAAAGGACTTAATACACTACCAAACTTACTATGGTTTGTTTGGTGTCCATTTGAAGTTACAACAGCCTAAAAAAAGTGACTTATGACCATTTTTCATACTTATGACCTTTGCAGTATCCTCATGGACACGTGATCAACTGACAACTGACTCATATTTATGACAGTTGCAATGTTCTGTGGTCATGGGATCACCTTTTGCGACCTTCTGACAAGCCCAGTCAGTGGGGGAAACCAGATTCACTTAATAATCGTGTTACTAACTTAACAAGGGCAGAGATTCCCTTAACAACTGTGACAAGAACGGTCGTAAAATGGGGCAAAATTAACTTAACAAATGTCTCACTCAGCAACAGAAATTTTGGGATCAATTGTGGTCATAATTTGGGGACTACTACAATTTTTAATCTAGCAGCCTTAATCTGCAAATTGCAGATTTTTATTTTTTTTTTAATTTTATTCATTTATTATCTATTTATTTATTGTGAAATTTATTTGCTGCCCATTTTGTATCCAATGACTATGCGTGGTTTATGGCTCCCCCCCAAAAAAATCTCAATATCTGGATACTTACATAATTTTTTACAACAGAGTTACAGCACAACAGTGGAATTTATTTGTTGCTCACATCATTCCTGTTAGTCTGTCGGCTGTACACAAGTGTTCTGCTTATGAATCTTTCAGAAGGATCTTAGGCACTTCTGAAAATGAAGATGATGATTCCTTGTCCTGGAGGCAGGCCAAGAAACAATGGATAGAAACTAATCAAAGAGAGAAACAACCTAGAACTGAGGAGAAATTTCCTAATTGTGAGGACAATTACAGTGGAACAGCTTGTCTTCCCTGGAGGTTTTTAAGAAGAGACTGGATGGTCACTGCATGGTATCAGGTCTCCCATTTGAACAGGAGGCTGGAATAGAAGACCTCCAAGATCCCTTCCAGCTCTATTCTAATTGATGGCTTGGTCAGCAACTAGTTTTCCCGTAGTCCTATTTTGAAAAGAGTTTGAAGGGTGATGCAATAATACCCTACATCTAGCCACTAGTGTGACTTCTACTTTTATTGAAGCTACCATGCCCTTTGCAATTATAATGAGATAGTCAGAGGACATTCCCTGGACTGGAAGTCTGGTTTAGCCTAAGCACGTTTAAGCTAAATTTGAGCTACTGCATATCTTCTCCTCTATCACCAACAGTTTGTCCACGAACTCTCAAGAATATCTGACATTTACAGTTGTGTTATTCTGACACTTAAGAACAATGTGATAGGAACCAAGTTTGTTGTTATTTAATGTTTCAAGAGAAGAACAAACAGAAGAGGAATTCATCCACAAACATTTGAGAAATATCTGGAAGGTCAGTATAAAGTCATTGACCGTATTTCACTAGTATATGAACCTAAAATTTAGATTAAGTATAATCAGTTTAATAAGCAGAGAGAGGTTGCAATTCTTCTCTTTAGCTGTCCCCTTACTCATTTAACCCCTAATTTATGTGAACTTTTTTTTTATTTCTGTTTATTCAGAATGTATTGTTCTTCTCTGCTGTTGATTAACTCTGAGTATTATGAACTTAACCCTTACATGCTGATCTGTTAAGTGATGTGCTAGGAAAAACACACACAAAAACAAAAGTAGCTAATACAAATTATATAAGCAAAGATAGTTAATATAAGTTGTGGACTCAAAAGAAGATTATAGAAATTTGAACATGGGCATATTATTACTATATTTTATTGCAATACAGCTAACTTTCATAAATGTCTGTATGAAGGACTGCAGGATGGGAACGAAAGAATTTATTGAACTGGAGATTTGTTTCATGTTCAAGTCTTGAATTAGTTACAGATTGTATGATTCATGGAGCTTTGCTACAAAATAGGCAAGATCTCCATCCATCACACTTGTAGCAGTAGCTACTAAGTAAATTCTATATCTGTTACAAAACATTATAATTTGAAAGCTAATATATAGTTACAAATATATTGTAAAACTGAATAGTAGTCAAGTCTTACCCTTATCTCGTTACTTTCTTACCATGTAAACAGACCCATTTATCATCTAGTGAAAACCTATACTTTTTCATTGAATAAAAAGATTTACATACAAAGATATCAGGAACAGAATGATACAGAAAAGACAACTTAACCATCAATCAAGCTGTCATTGTCCAGTTCCTTATAAGAGGAATTCTACAATATTTCCTCCTGTTTCAGTAAAGCTATGGTATCATTCTATAGAACAAAACAGAGAACTTGCAAATCTATTAAAGGGCTAAGGAAAGCACTTTAAGGATCTTTAAATCAAAGTTTAAGTGAATATCTATGATGTTCTATCTGGAATATCTACTCTCTATTGAATCCAGCATTTAGCTACATCCCCAGAACAGATCTTTAGATTACTATTTGCCATTACAAGGGCAGGGCTGATTAGAGAAGCTTGCCTATGGTTAAGAGCAGGATGACTTATTTTTATGGAGACCACACATCCTGTAGCCACAAGTGCAATGTAAATGCAGGCAAGAAGTCTAGACCCCACAGCTAAGACTCAGGGGAGGGCTAATGTTTTCTTTATCTCAAATTAGTGACCCAGGCTGCTGTGGAATGTCAAGGGTCAGCACCTGTGGAAAAGGAGGAAAAAAAAGTGCTCTATAGGAGACTGGCAATCTATCCTGCACGTCCGCCTTCTCCCCAGTCCCCTGAATTCTACACTATTTATTTTTTTCATTATTTGTGGAAGGAAATGAGAGAAGGAAGAAACATGAATCCAAGCAATAAGAAGGCAGCCCAGAGACAGAATGTCTGGAAAAGGCCAACAGGTGGGCCTCCCTCAGTCTCGGTGACACTAAAACTGAGAAAGAATATATCATCAAAACAATCCGTGTTAATGTACTTTTCTTGAACTAGGTTTTCTTTCCCTTACTCACACGTGAACATAGGATCTTCATCCCACACCTTATTCAATGCAAAATATTCTAAAGGCAATTTTATTTAAAGCAGGAACCTACATTTGTGATGCTGGTAGTTCCACAGGATAATTGGTTGGGAGCAATTGAATACTGGTATGTACCTCTTTCCTTTATTTGCATGGCGCATGCCACTACTCAGTTCTTCCTTGCCAATTCATCCTCAGTAATACAAGTTGATGTGATTTTATATTTCCATATAATGCAGAATGAAGCAAGTATTTATTTTATTCAGTAATGGGTCATTCTTGGGTCTTGGTGAGAAATCTATGTAAACTTATGATCTTTCTCTTTGCTCCAATAAAACCTGAGAAACAGATACTTTTTGAGATGTTCTCATCACCACCTGTTATAAACAAAATTTACTTAGCCATGATGCTCTCATTCTTGGCAGGACTGCTTAGTTTTGAATTTTGATGGTTCCACTCTTGGCAAAGGGACAGAGTGTTCCAAGATAAGGTTGACTTTTTCTCTTTGTCCTTGTTAAAATCCAATGAGATGAGCCAACTGAAAAACATGTGTGCTTAATCAGGGTTCAGGGCTTATGTAAGTTAATTTTAAAAATCCCATAGAATGGAACTACAGTGGTGACTTACCTGAGTGCTGCTGCATATTTGCTGACTTTGAAAGAGTGTAACTACCATCAACTTTCTGGCATTCCTAACTAGCAGAAAGAGTATAAAATTTTCTTGCCATGTTGTAATCTTGAATGCTTTTACTCTTGCTGTCTTGAATTGATATTTTTTAATATATTGGGTAAGGTACAGATTCAGTATTCCTACATGTTCTTTTATTTCTGTCTCTGATTCTTTGATTTGATTTTTTTTAATACTGGCTTGGAATAAAAGTCCCCTGTTCATATTGGTGGGGTCATTGCTCCCAAATCCAAAAGAACTAGCAGAATCTGTTACTCAATCCTGCTGGGCTGGGATCAGAACCATGTAATTTCCAGCTCTTGGCCTGAAACAGATTGTGCATCTCAATTTTAAAGGAGAGAAGTATGTATCTGGCCTTCCAATCGTCAAGAATGAGAGGGAAGGTAGCAATTCCCAATGGCTCAAAATCAAATAGGAAGGCTCTTATAATATTATTATTAATATTCAGTGCCCAACCAAATTCAAATAATCACAGGTCCCTAGAAAGAAACCCAGTGCCTAAAACATTAAGTTAAACTTGGGTTTTCCCTTAATTAGTGGTCAGTATGATCAAAATTTTAATTTTAATTAAATTTAAATTTAAAATTATATTTTGTCACATTCACATTAAATGTTTTCATGTTCACCACTCTTAATTATATCTTTGGCACCAACATTCTTCTTAAAAATGAGAATGAAAAACATGCCAAATTTTATTTTATTTTTTTCTATGATGGTTATGCTGTGCCTTATGAAAGTCCAATCCTAAATGAATATAGTGATAGTGGCTACTACTAGTCTGATCTTATAAAAATCTGATAGATTTCAGGAATAGGAAAAAGAAATTAGGGTAGCTGGTTAACAAGAGTATTTTTGCTCAACTGGGTTCTCTTAGTATGGTATGTATAACATCATGGCTTTTCTGAGAGTAGAACCTTATCTTACCACAAGGTACTAGATTCAGTCAAGAGCCTACTTGTAGCTAATAGTCATAGTAAGTCTGTCTGTGCCATTTGAAAAAAAAAACAGGGATATTTTTTGCCTCACTGAGCACTTAAAAATAAATCAATATAGAGCAGCAACTAGAACAATGCATAGAGCCATGGTTAATGAAAGGAATTTATAAGTTGGTGAGCAGAAAGACAACCATTTGTAGCAAGGGAAACAAAGGACAGAAATGCAAAGCAAAGGGAAGCCTCATGGAAGTATAGAATCATGCAAACAGCTTATCAATATAAACAATATTCTAAAACTGATAGTCTGCAGGGTACAACTTTTTCATCTCTCGTATGTATATGAAGCAAAAATTAATTTCCTGTAGACACTACCCTTCTTTGTAGCAAAATCAGTTATTGACCTCTGTAGAGAGGCAAAACTGGAACTGATTAACAGTCTTAAATCTCCATTTTAAATGGTCAGTGTCTGCACTTAACACCTGCTCCAGTTACATTAACATGCAGCCATTAAGCAAATGGCTAAACAAACATGCTGCAGAAAATCATATGCATAGTAATGGGATACGAAAGCACCAAATTCCACTAGACTGTGTGGGAGCTGGAATATCTCAGGGCTCTTCATTCAAGGGTAAGAATTTAGGAAGACCCTGTCCACACAATCCACAGTGAGAGAGAAGGTAGTTTCGTCTATAAATATAAAACGAGTAGGTTTATCTTATTAGTACAAATCCTTAAATCACACAATGCACTATATAATATGTATTGCAATGGAGTAAGCATCCTAAATATACTCACATCCCTTATTCCTCCACTGACAAATATTATCTTATTATCTACGCATTTGATCTGTGCCATCTGGAGGAAGATTTGGAGGGGAGAAAAAAATGGCATGTGGATGATTACAGTCAGAAAAACCAGCAAGGTTGAAGTATATTCTTCCTTCTCATACAGCCACTGGAACCAATTTCATAGCTCTTGAACTTGTATTTCAAAGACAGTGAAGGGGGGGGGAGGGATTTTCTTCCATTTGTCTATAATGACTGGTTCCCCTCATACAGGGAACCACACAATAGCAATGGACTGACACCTCTACAGGAGGGCAGAAAGCACCATTCCTTTGATGGAGGATGAACTCCCAACCCCTACCCCACTCCTGCCACCATCTGTTCCAAAGAAAGGGCTTAGAGACAGAGGAAAAGATTTGCCCTTCCAAACCAGGAAAGCCATGGTAGTGGAGAAAGGAGTTGACAACTGCCAGGGATGATTTAAATGTTTTTCAAGATGCAGAAGGTCAAGGGAATGGATTCCCCAGAAAGCATTAGCTATGGGCCTGAAGTATCTCCACAAAGGTACCACACTGTTAAGATGATGTCAGGTGGATCACCAAACTGGCATTGGTCCCATATTGTTTAGCATCCTTCTCCTTCTCC
>JAEANM010014246.1:0-14079 GCA_017656035.1 Myanophis thanlyinensis
TCCTCCTTCCAGATGACACACATAGCACCTTCCTACCTGTCTCCCTGATCACTTCTGCTGTAGTTTCCCAGTCATCTTGGAGTTCTTCTTGACCAGCCAAAGCCTGTTTCAACTTCTGTCTGAATTCCTCACAATGTTCTTCCTTTTGCAACTTCCACTACTTGGTCTTCTTCTCTATCTTTCCTCTCCTCTTCATCCTGACTGTCAGAGGCATCCTACACACCACCATCTGATGCTGTCTGGTTACACTCTCTTCTACCACCACTTTGCAGTCACTAATCTCTCTCAGATTGCCTCATCTACATAGAATGTAGTCTTCCTGCATACTCCTCCCTCCACTCTTATATGTAACAATATGTTCCTCCTTCTTCTGGAAATAGGTGTTAACTACAGCCATTTCCATCCTCTTAGCAAAGTCCACCACCATCTGCCTTCTAGGTTCCTTTCTTTAACACCAAACTTGCCCATCACCTCCTCATTGCCTTTGTTCCCCTCACCCACGTGCCTGTTGAAATCTGCCCCAATCACCATTCCTTCTCCTCTGGGAATACTCTCCATCACCTCATCTAACTCACTCCAGAATCTCTCCTTCTCTTCTAACTCACACCCTACTTGTGGAGCATAACCACTGACTACATTCAACATTACCCCTTCAATTTCTAGCTTCAAACTGATCATCCTGTCTGACACTCTTTTCACCTCTAAAACATTCCTCACAAGCTCCTCCTTCAGGATCATTTCTACCCCATTTCTCTTCCTATCTGCACCATAATAAAACAGTTTGTATCCTCCTCCAATACTACATGCTTTGCTACCCTTCCACCTGGTCTCCTGCACACACAGTATATCTATCTTCCTTCTCTCCATCATGTCTGCCAGCTCTCTACCTTTTCCTGTCATTGTGCCAACATTAAGCATCCCTATTCTCAGGGCGATATTCCTGCCCTTCCTCTTCTCTTTCTGTCTATCTTCTGCCTCCTCTCCTTCTTCAACCAACAGTAGTCCAATTTCCACCAGTACCCTGTAGGTCAACAGCACTGGTGGCGGTCATTGTTAACCCAGGCCTCAACCGATCCAGTATAACTGAGATAATATATAGATGAGATAGTAACATATTGCTTAATTTCCAGTATTCTTTCATCATTCTAGCCATTGTCTATCCACTGCATGATAAAGGCTTCTTCTGCATGTTTCCAACCAATATAGTCCTGAGCTTTCTTTTGCCAACTGGGCCCATAATACTTGCTGATGTCATTGATCCATCTTGGTTTAGGTCTTTTTTGTGGATGCTTTTTATCAAGTGAGATCCATTCTATGATTATCTTGGTCCACCTGTCATCAGTTCTTCTTGCTATTTCCATTTCAATTATTTTACTCTCTTGATGATATCATATACTTTCGTTTGTTCTCTAATCCATGTGTAGATCTTTCTATCTTGTCTTGTAATGTTGAGTACATATCTTGCCTTGGCTCTTTCCAGTACACGTAGCTTTTATATCAATTGTGAAGTAAGTGTCCATGTTTCACTGGTATATATTAGAGCAGGTAACACAAACTGATCAAAAAATTTTCTGTTCAGTATTTTCAATATTTTTTAGATATTCCAATTTTTCAGTAGTATGGTACAATGTAATACAAATTTGATGGAATATAATTTGATAAATTCCTACTTAGCAGAGCTGCAAGATCAATATTCCCCAAGAGAGAGATATAATTTCTCCTAAGTTATAATTTTACTTTTCTGCAGTAATTCTTTGAAAATATAACTATGCAGACTATGCAACAACTTTTACAGTTGTTTCTAAACTTCACAGTAGATTAATCTTCATTTCTGTAATAATTTTTCTTGGCGTTCTTTCTAATTGGCAAACTTTTCTGTTACCTTTTTATTAAAATTGACTATGCTATATCATTTATTTT
This sequence comes from Myanophis thanlyinensis, assembly GCA_017656035.1. NCBI lineage: Eukaryota > Metazoa > Chordata > Lepidosauria > Squamata > Homalopsidae > Myanophis > Myanophis thanlyinensis. The sequence continues at coordinate 1,921 of JAEANM010014246.1, forward strand.
TCTAACAATGGCATTAACAAAACATTGTTTATCTTGGCCAATCACTTCTTACTTGAAACATTATTCCAGAGGCAAGTATGCTGAAAAAATTTGTTTGGGTTTCCTATTGTAGGGCCTAAACAGTTTGTAAGAACTATTTCCTTGCCTGATGGATGTTCAGATGATTTTTATGTTTTCTGTTATCAGTGAAGAAACATGTTGAATTATAGAAAAGCTATTAGAGAGAAAATCAGAAAGTTTCTATCCAAAAGATATGGTGATATATTGATTATAAACTGGAAACTTTTCTGTTGCTGGAGTTCTTGTAACTGTATCTCATTCATCTCAATAAATCTTGCTAAAGAAAACTCTGAGGAACTTGAATTCCATTTACCTGAACCAGATCCTCCTGCTTAGCCTGAAAATAGCAAAACAAACTCAGAGGAATAAAGTTTAGAATTTTTTTCCACACTAATTTATTCAGTTAGTCTCTGTCTGCATTGTCTAACATTCATAGTAGAAAATTGATCAATCACAAAAAAGTTATACCTGGAAAAGTAATTCATGGGCTGATCTTGCCTTGGCTCACTTTCAATCTATATGCTTTAAGTGCCCAAATAAACATTTTTTTCAGGAAAAATGACTGCTTGTTTGCCAGTCATGCAGTTGCTGTGGGCATTTTTGCAGAAACATAAAGCAATTAGTTTGGTCCGCAATATATTGGAAAAACTGAACCAAAAATCCTTTGCTTTGCTTTCCTTTGCTTTGAACATGAAAACATGAGTGCCCCTATGCTGCTTGAGTCATCTATTCCACCTGAAATTAGCATTCGCCTGTGTCAGCCAGCATATTTTTACAGAACGCAGTGTTGTAATGGTGCGTTGACAGGTTAGCAAACAAAAAAAACAACATACAACCAACATGCCAACTGAGGCAGATGATACTCATTGTGATTCGTGTCAGGGCTTAGATTAATTATTGTGTTTGTGTAGTGTGTTGGTTAAGCAGTTGCTTGATTGCTGCCCAGAAGATTGATTAGTTATTGCATTTACCTTGTGGCTTCTGTGGGAAAACCGCCACTTGCCTTTTGTCCATTAAAGCTTGGCATTGGGAAGGGCAGCACATTCATAGCTGCAATTACATCAATCCATCTTGTACATTATGTGGTCTTTAGAGGTTTGGGATGCAAGAGAACCATCTGAAATCATTGGATATCATATTGATGACTTTTGTAATTCTCCTTGTTTCATGGTACACTATTTCATCCAATATAAAATCCTTGTTTTGTCATAACCTAAGTATTTTCTTATTCATTCTATGATTGGAATCTAGGATATATGATTATTTTTTACTATTGGCCAGTCTTTTATTGTAATAAACATTAACTGATTTAACAGTCATGCATATCCTTCAGAACAGAGACTGAATGATGAAAATATATATGCAGGTACTTACAACAGTTCATTTAGTGACCGTTCAAAGTTATAAGGGCACTGAACTGAGTGATCTTTTTTCACACTTACAACCATTGCAGCCATGTCCATGTCAAAATTCAGAACCTTGGCAATTGACTAATATTTATGACTGTTGAAATGTCCCAGGGTTGCATGATCACCTTTTATGACCTTCTAACAAGCAAAGTCAATGGGGAAGCCACATCCACTTAACAACTGTTACTAACTTAAGAACGGCAGTGATTCGTTTAACAAATGTGGTAAGAAAGATTGTAAAATGGATCAAAACTCACTTAATAAATGTCTCACTTAGCAACAGAAATTTCAGGCTCAATTGGATCGTAAGTTGAGAACTGCCTGTACTATTAATAATGGATTGTGTTAGTTGTTTATTAATCTTTATTATTTTGGCTTCTTAGAATGTAAAAAAAAAAAGAATTATATGCCATTAAGGCAGGTAGCAGTAACTTCTTCCACAATCACAAGTTAGGCATTACGCTTGGTGTCCAACCTATTCAACCTTTCTCTGTTGAACTAGATCAGGGGTGTCAAACTGGATTTGTTCGAGGGCTGGATCAGCATTGTACTTCTCTGTGGGCTGACAAGGAGTGGGGGAAGCTGGGAGCAGGAGGGGAACATACTTGTGCATCCTGCAGCACTTTACCAGCCAAAATGGGGTGCTGCAGATATATCCCACACCTCATTTTTGCACAACATGGCCTCCTGCAGCACTCTGCTGACCAAAAAGAGGCTGAAAATAGTCCTCTTTTCAGCTGGCAGAGTGCTGCTGAAGGCCATGGAGGGAGAAAACAGGCCATGCTAGGGTCCCACGTGGCATGCTTTCAGCCCATTTTCCTGGCCTTTTCTGGCCCGTTTTCCGGCCCTTTTTTTTGGCACATTTTCACTAGCAGATGCTGGTCCTTTGATATTTCTAGGCTGGCCACATGGGCTAGATTTAAGCACCCCATGGGCTGGATCTGGCCCATGGGCCTTAAGTTTGACACCCCTGAACTAAATTCTACAGTTCTTAATATGAGTGTATCTCCATGCAACGGATTACAAGAAGCCTTTCCTTGTGCCATAATTTACACTGATAATTATGATATCAACTCACAATCATATGATTCCTTTCAACTCACAATCATAATCAGATTTCAAGAGATCACATGCTCAGGCTTCCTTTCCATAAAAACAATATATGTTTTAAGTAAAGCCATATAAATAATTTTCATGGAGTCTCGTGTTTCTATCTTTAAATGCTGAATCTAGAGGATACCTTATAATTGCATGCATCTTTGGTTGGTTGTTTAGCTGCTTTAAAGCAATACATACGTGTTGAATATAAAATGTCATAATTTAGTGGACCTAGCCTCATTGGATGAAATCCCCACTGTCCTGACATTATTTTATTTACATAATATGATGCAAAAATGTCAATTTATGTTAATTTATATAAATCTGTGTCATAATGCAAATTATGCAAATTAATGCAGCTGAAGTAATTTGCATGATTTGCTTAATAAAATAATCACAGATTTTTTTACTTTCCAATTTAACAGACAGTAGGCAGTAATAGACAATCTCTCTTCTGAAATGAAATTGAACACTAACGTTTTATTCCTGGTTAAATTTATGCTTGCCTTCATTTACAGCTAGGTGAAATAAATGCAATATGCATTCTTCCTCACAAAACCCACAAGCTTAGATTTGTTTTTGCTTCCATTTTGGAAGGCAATTCACAGCTGAGCAGCTATTGCTGTGTTTTTTTTCTTTGTCTTGTCCTTTTCTTATGGCCCACAAGGGTAAATTTGGAGAAAAATGAGAGTGCAGATAGTCCTGATTTGACTGCAACTGAGACAAGCAATTCCCTTGCTGATATCACATGAACGTGCCTTGTGACTTCCTGGTGGTTTCCCCATTGACTTTGCTTGTCAGAAGCTGGCAATGAAGATTCCAAAGGACAATTACTGTACATCACGGGATGCGACAATCATCACAAATGCAAACCAGTTGCCAAGAAGCTCAATTGCGATCATATGACTGGAGATTTGCGATGACAGCAAATTCAAGGACCAATCACAAATGTCCTTTTTCAGCATGTCGTAACTTTGAATGATTCCTGAATTAAGCAATCGGTAAGTGAGAGCTACCTGTATCATACTTTGTGCTAGGAGCAAAGGAGTCATCAGAAGTCCTAGGAACTGTCAGTTAACAATGTGGGCCAAGGGATGGTTGTTGAACTGCATTTGACCTCATATCTTTCTTAATTTTAGGAAAAATAAAGCTGTTAATTGAAAGGAGCTCATTCTTAACTTTATTATTCATTAGAATAGGAAAACTGTACAGCACAGGTAGTCCTCAATTGAGCCCAGAATTGCTAAGGGAAAAATTTGCCCCATGTAACGACTTTTCTTGCCACATTTGTTAAGTGAATCACTGCAATTGTTACATTAATAACATGGTTGTTAAGTGAATCTGGCTTCCCCACTGAATGTCGCAAAAGATAATCACATGACCCTGGGACACCGGAACTGTTATAAATGTGAATCAGTTGTCAAGCATTTGAATGTAAATCATATGACCATGGGGATGCTACAACAGTCATAAGTGTGAAAAACAGTCATAAGTCACTTTTTTAAGTGCTGTTGTAACTTCGAATTGTCACACTAAATGAATGGTTGTAAATCAAGGACTATCTGTATCTCTCTCTACTGCTATTGTATTCATGAGTAGAAAACCATTTTCTTGGAAGAAAGACAAGGGGAACAGGCACTGAGTCAAAATAAATTCTTCTTGGACTTACCGTATTTTTCGGTGTATAAGATTCACTTTCCCCTCCCCCCCAAAAGTGGGTGAAAATTGTGGTGCACCTTATACACTGAATTCAGCCATTTTTGACCCCCGCCTTCAGTCCCATTTTCATCAAAAAGTGTGTTTTTGGCCTCCCAAACCCCCCACATCTTGTTTTCCCTCTCCCCAGGCCCCAGAGGCATTTTCCAAAACTCCAGAAGCCTATGTGTGGCTTGTTTTCACTGAAAAATGGGCCATTTTTTTTGGCAAACAAGGGAAAACAAGATGTGTGGAAGACAAACACTTTTTTTTTCTTGTTTTCCTCTTCCAAAATCTAGGTGTGTCTTATACTACGGTGCGTCTTATAGTCCGAAAAATACAGTAAATTTTGTTGTAGCTGGAGATTAAAAGAGACTTGTGCATAATTTAAAGTGCCTTCACTATTCCAATCAGTCCAAGGCCACAGACACAATGTTTTTAAATTTCTCATTTTTCAGGTAATTTTTTTGGCTAGTACTTTTCTAGATTTTTTTCTTATAGTTTGAAATTGAAGCAATAAAAGAAAAGCATCTGATCCCATCTTACCCCTTTCTGCCCCTTGAGAAAAAACTTGTTATGGAGGGAAAAACCAGTATTTTTGTTCCTAGACTTCATGGGATTTTTTAAAAAATAAATAAGTAAAGCAAATAAATAAAATGGATTTTATTTGAAAACTATGGCATTTGACAAAAGAGCATCCTGATTTTGAAGTCCAAATTGGTGCAACTCTTAATTTTTTGGAACAAGTGTATATATTTTAACCTGCAGATACTAAGCTGCAAACTTTTGTAATAGTCTGTATGCACTCATCCATGTACATTAGCTATTTGTCATAGAAAAGCAAACAAAAAAGAACCTTTGTAAACTTTCTTTGCTTTTTCTTGTCATCCAAAGAGCTTCTGATCTCATGGTATTCTGCCATTAAAGGAGAACTGCGGTAATTCAGGAGATCAACACTGCCCCAGCCTTTGATAGGGTGAAAGAGCTCAAGAAGGCAAAATCTCAAGAAGCTTGGCATTTGCTCAATTATATGACCATGGTGAGATAATGGAATGGAACAGAACAGAACAGAATTAGAATAATCGTCTCATCCTTGTTCTATCCTGATGTTATTTTTCACAGACCTGCTATTTCCAAATCAAACCAGAAGCAAGCCCAATTTCATTGTTAAATTGACAGTGTAATCTGGAAAGGGGAAAGAGAATACAAAACAGGTCTAACCATAAGCCTTTGTTATTCCTGCTTTTGGTACTGTCACATGACTTCTGTCCTTTATTTATCCCTTTCATCAAAGCTCCAAAGAATAACTTCATCCCTTAGATGTTTAAAGGTAAATTTAATTAAGAATGGGATTATACTGTTCCCCACAGTTAGAGATTGCATACAGTTTAGCTTTGCACTTTTACCTTTTCATTTCATACCTCTCATGAAATAGACAGACAGACAGACAGACAGATGATAGGTACTTTTATTTCAGTAGTGACCATTTGAAGCATGATATAAGTATATCCAATCTTCTATGTGAACATGAGGCTACTGGAGTGGAACAGAGATTGGCAGTTTATTGGAAGTACAAAAAGACAAAGTATGCATTGTGACATCATAACATACATTTAACCATGTTTTCATTAGTACAGTTATAGCACAGGCCTATAATTTTGCATTATCATTGCATGATCTCACAAAATGGCTTAGGAAACCCCTAAAATTGATGAAAACTGATATCCAGTGATATTTTAGAAGATTGGAGCATGAGATCGGAACTGTCTTACTGTATCGTGACATTTTATTTTATTAGGATGGATTTCAGCTGCATTAGATAGTTCAGAGATCCAGGGAACCCCAAGCCCCTAAGGGCACTGTAATACCAACACTTAGAGTGGATAATAGAGAAGTTTTTCTTTCAGATAGACTTAAAATAGGAGGTTTGATGTTTTTGTAGTACATAAAATGGCTCCTGAGGCTGTGATGGTATGTACTGTACTTATATAAACATTAAAATTGTTCTGTGCGCTACCATAAAAGATCACCAAAGGCTACTCCAAATAAAGAGTTGAAGGAAAGGAAGGGAGGGAAGGAAAGAGAGGGCTAAATATAGCAATAGCACTTAGACTTACATACCGCTTCATAGTGCTTGACAGCACTTTTTGAGCAGTTTACAATGTCAGCATATTGCCCCCAACAGTCGTTTTACCAGCCTTGGAAGATGGAAGACTGAGTCAACTTTGAGCCTTGTCAGGATCAAACTCCTGTCAGAGAGCAGAGTTTGCCTGCAATACTGCATTCCAACCACTGAGCTACCATGTTTCTATATATAATTAGTGGTCTATGTCAATATACAGTATATGTACTTGCATTCATCTTAATTATCCTAGTGCCTTTTACATACTGCACATCATACGTTTTTATTGCTTAATAAAACAGGACTGATTTAAAAAAAAAACCCTCTTAAAATAATAGTAATTTTGCTTTGATGTGACAAATGTTGCCAGCAATGGAGACCCTCATGGGAAGTGCTCCTGAGTATGGACATGCTTCAACTGTCCAAATCAGATTGCTCATTTTCACCCAAAAGATGAAATTGCTCCCTGGAGGAGATCGATTCCTCTCAGTGACAGGGTATTGTTCCAAAAGAAGACAACTCCTATCAGATGCAGATGCAGCCAACGTTAAACCCTCATGTCTTTATGTTAGTTTAATATACTACATAAGACAGCGGCATAATATTTTTTTTCTTCATTATGTCTCATTCTTTAAAAGCAGGAGCTCAGGTAGCTTCAGTTGCTTCATCCTGGAGAAGCATTATAGCCATAACTGTCAGGTTGTGGTACTTGTTTAACTGGTAAGCCATAAATCATCTTTAGCAGCCTGATTGCCTTCCACATTCTTTTACTTTTCCCCATGCTGTTAGTTTTGGACATTCTCAAAAAAATCTCAGGCTAACATGTAAGTCTTCAAGAAAAAAAAAACATAGGCTCCTCAGGAAATCTTGTCACACCTGTCTCCATGCTAACTAATGATTCCTCTTGTTATCCTATGATGTGAAGGATTGTACTTCAGCATCAGCAGGTTCACCATCCAAACAGCTAATTTGATTAGAAAACAGTGCTTTTTATTTTGTGAATTATGTGTTCTACACCCCCAAAAGTTTAGCCTATAACTAAAAAGTACATGCATAAGTAATAAATTATAATTGCAACTTCCTTTTAGCAACGAACTTGCTCATATTCCTGTTCTTTTGCAAGAAATGCATATATTCCCTCCAATTTTACTCATTCACACATATATACACATAACACATAAAATATTCTCAGCACATTAATTACCCTTGTAATGCTTTCTTCCCAGTATTTGTGCCTGGTAATCACTCTTCACAGTTCATTTATTTCTTAATTCTCCTGCTTTCTTCATTCTTTGCACAAAGACCTGAGCACAACATTTTGATGTATGCTTTAGGCAAGTTTTAAATTTGTCTGGAAGGAATTGTGAGCTATGTCAGACAGTGCGTGTTTAGCCCTGGGAAATCAGTTATAGTTAAGGAACATCTTAAAACAAAGAGTTGTTGTCTCCTGATTCTGCCATAGGCTGTACATGTGTAGCAGCAAGAGGTATCTTTTACTTACCTATATATTGTTCAATGGGAAATTACATATGCAAATGTGTAATCTTGTATTTAAAAAGCTAGGGATCTCTTCAGGGAGTACAACAGGGATAATTTTAATTTCTCCTCACTATTCTTCCCAAACTACAGTCCATGAGAGGAGAGGTAAGGGGGGTTGATAAAGAGCTACATACCTAGATCTATATGCATGTCCCTAGTGTATCACACCCCTGTAGCATCAAAGTCACACCGTACATGCTGGAACATTTTCAGTCTTGATGTAAACATATTTGGCCTTCTGGGATTTGTTAAAGAGAGGCATGAGATTTAGTACAAAGACTGCTAGAGCATAAAGAATGAGGGATGAGGAAGGCGAATATCAAGCAGAACTGTCACCAAGGTTTAAAATTTAATCGGTTTCTTTCTGATGACTTGAGTTCTTCACACCTTCTTTTTCATGCTTCATACCATTATCGGGCTCTATTTCAGTCTTTAGTGATGCTGCTTACAATTATCACTGTTATGTGTCAAAGTGAGATACTCCTCCTCCCCTCCACACAACAGCAATGAGTTGAAAACACGTCTAAGACACTGTAGCCTGACTTTCTTAACCTGGTGCCCACCAGACGAATCCTGGAAGGTATTAGGTGATTGGCTTAAAACACCACATAGAAAAGTTATCCTCACCAGTAAAGCAAATTACATCTTCTATATCCCCGTTCAAAAGATTGACAGTCTTATGAAGGAGGTGTGATTTATGCAAAATTCCAGCTCTTTCCTGAAGAAGGATTTGCATGGTTTGGCATCTTGTTCAAGGTTTTTGTTTTTTTTTTAACTTGACAGACTGAGGCTGTAAATTTCTATAACTCTGTGGATTTTGTTCAGGTAAAGCAGGGTTTTTCAAACTAGGTTTTGAGGAATTCTTAGGTTCGATGAAACCTTGACAGTTTTGTCAGAGGCAAAAGGCAAAATAAAAAGTTGACTCTAAGACAGGCAAGGGCATCCACTGCAATTTAAAAAAAAAAACCACAGCGAAAAGAATGGGGCTTGTCAGCTGACAGTTGAGAGGCAGACAGAAAGGCTTCTGGGATTTTTTTGTAACAAATAGCTTCCAGGGCCTAAAAATAGTTGGAAAGCCCTGAAGTTAGAATTTTTGTCTTGCTGTCTCCAAAATACATACCCCTTAGAACAATTTTATGTCCTATAGAAGCTTTGGATTTCAATAATCCATTGTTTATGCTGTTGTTTAGGCAAAAAAAAATATGGAGATTACCACTGCACATATCCTTGATTGCAATGTCCAAGGTTTAGAGTGAGATTAAGTTGCACTTTAGAGTGAGATTAAGTTGCAAAGAATGGGGCAAAGTTGTGACTTGATGTAAAGGAGTGAAGCTGTGTTTGCTGTCTGGCTTTTTGGAAAAGTGGAAATGCTTCTCATTCCCACTTCCGTCATGCATTCATAGATTCACTCACAACTTTACCCACAAGCATCTTAGTCAGGGTTCCTGTAATAACTGAGCCACACCCTGGCATTTTCAAGGATGTACTGATGTCCAGAGGCAGCTATACTCCATCCAGGCCCTTAGTTTACAAAACCAAATGCTAAGAGAGAGTGAAGCGGGGTATAGTAGGAAAGGAAGATTGCAAACAATATGCAACAAGGTAGAGAAACATTTGGAGATTAACAGCTATTTTCAGCAGGCTAATTAACTGTCAGGATCATCAGCTGCACATCCTGGTGGAACTCCTGTTTGGAACTTTGCTAGATCTTAGTAGCAAAACAAGAGGAACAACCACTCTGAGATAGCACTTCATCCCACATAGTATAAGAATTTTTGGATGGAAGCAAAAGTTTTATCCCACTTGATAGATTTTTGCTTGATGAAGATTTATTTACATGACCAGATTACTTTGCAAATCTTAGAAAGGTAGAGAGCAACAGTCGGACCATTTTAGTCAGAAATTGTGCTGTATTAAATGTCATTTTAAGATTCTGGCCACGCATGAGGTATGGCCTCACATGATGTATGTTTTAATATGGGACTCCCACGGGGACATACATTTAATATGTGGTTCTCTCGCCCCCTTATATAAACAGCAATTGAATAATATATGATTCAGATTGTTAAGTTCCCGACCCGATCCAAAACCGCTAAAAAGGAGCCAGAGCGACATTCTTTCTTGTTGCTTTATTTTCAAAAGTGGCACGAGCAAAACTCTCAAGGATTTATATAAGGCCAGGGGAAGGCGGAGCACAGGAGAAAGAATGGCTGTGGAAAAAGGAGAAAGGAGAGCTATAGAAAAAGGAGAAAGGAGGGCTGTAGAAAAAGGAGAAAGGAGGGCTGTAGAAAAAGGAGAAGGAGGACTGTAGAAAAAGGAAAGCCATGGCTTTTAGCATTTGTGCATGTGTGATACATTACACCCCTCCTCTCTTGGCTGGGTTGTTCGAGATTGATCGATGGCGCATGCGTAGTCCCTGAGGTAAGCTGGGAGGTGCTTTACTTGAGTTGAACGGCTCAGGCTCACTTCATTTGAGCTGCCGCTGCTGGCCAGAATGGACGTGCTGGGGACCTCTTCTGTTCCTGGCAGCGGCTGCAGTGGCGGCAAAGATGGCTGCGGTTGCAGCGGGGCCACCAGCGACTGCTGGGCCTTGGCGGCTGGTATGACTGCAGGATAGGCCGCTGGCAAGTGATGTGTTGCTTCTTCCGTCCCTTCTTCATCTCCGGGGCTTTCGGGTTCTGTTCTGTCTGGGTTGCTTCCCTCTGTCAGGCGCTCTCGCAGTTGGTCTATGTGCCTTCGCCAGGTGCGCCCGTCTGTTAATTTTATTTCATACGATTTGGGCCCGGTTGACCTGCTTAGGATCCCAGGCAGCCATTTGGGTGGGCCTGGATAGTTTCTGGTGAATACCCCCTCCCCTCTTAAGAAAGTTCGTATACCGGGGGGGATATTGGGAGCTATGGGGGGTCATCTGGATGGACCCGGCTGAGGGGGATTTTGATTTTTCTCCCCATCAGCAGTTCAGCCGGACTTCGGTTGGAGGTTGGCGAGGGGGTGGAATGTTGGGTGAATAAGAATGTGTTAATTTTCTGTTGTAAATTTCCTCCGTGCATGTGGGCGAGTGCTTCCTTGGTTGATTGAACGGCCCGTTCAGCTTTTCCGTTCGCCATGGATCGGTGGGGCACTGAGGTGGCGTGGCAGATGCCCAGGCTCGTGAGGAAGGATTTAAATTCTTCGGCCACGAATTGGGGGGCCATTATCCGAAACTAGCACATCTGGGAGGCCGTGCATCACGAAAAGTCTTTGTAATGCAGCGATTGTTGCTCCTGTGGTTGTGGACCACATTGGTAGGACTTCGGTCCAGTTTGAGTGGGCGTCCACGATGATGAGCAGCATGTGGCCCTGCACTGGTCCTGCGAAGTCAATGTGGATGCGGGACCAGGGGTTCTGAGTGGCGTCCCATTTGGAGATTGGGGCTTCTGGGGGGGCAGCGTGTGTGATTTGGCATGGTTGGCACAACTTAGCTTTGGTTTTTATGTCCTTGTCCAGGTTTGGCCACCATACATAGCTTCTAGCTAAGGATTTCATTCTGACTATCCCCTGGTGGCTTTTGTGGATCATTTCTAAGATTTGTGACCGTAATTTAGTGGGGATGATGACTCTGTGACCCCACAACAGAGGGGTCAGACTGCCTGAGTTCGAATGGTCTGAATTGTTCTCCTCTTTTCTGGGTTGGCCATCTTAGTGCCCATTGTTGGACGGTTGCGAGGTTTGGGTCTTTTATTGTGGCTTGTGTGATGGCATCTGCCATGATTGGATTTCCGGGGATGTGCTCCAGGAGTAGAAGGGGCAACGTTGGGGCTGGATCGGTGTGGGAGGCCGGTGCTGGAGAATGGTTGAGCGCATCTGCATGGGCAATTTGGTTTCCTGGGTGGTATTCTAGTTTGTACGAATATGCTGCCAGAAATTCAATCCACCTGGTCATGCGGGGGGATAGGACTTGTGAGGTTGGTTTGTTTCCCGCGATGATGCCTAGCAGGGGTTTGTGGTCGGTTACAAGCGTGAATTGGCAGCCATATAGGCAGTCGTGGAACTTTTTTACTCCCGCGACTGCTGCTAGGGCTTCCTTATCCAGCTGACTATAATTTCTTTCGGCGGCTGATAAGGTTCGGGAATAGAATGCGATTGGTGCTGTCCAGCTGCCTTGGAATACATGGCTTAATACTGCGCCCATTCCATATGGGGAGGCATCGCAAGTCAATTGGACTGGGGTTGATTCGCTATACTGAACCAACAAGC
>JAEANM010014248.1:0-14078 GCA_017656035.1 Myanophis thanlyinensis
TGAGATAATATTGTTATAGTAATGAGATATGGAATAGAACACAATAGATGAATATGTGATTAAGCTTATTTCTGTATCGAGAAGTGATAATTCAGGATCTTGCTGCTCTCAAAAAAAGATACATTGTTTGGTGTCTGTTTGTGTAGTTGTTTGGTTGTTTGTTGTTGAAAACTCAATAAAATTTTTATAAAAAAAAATATTTTTTAAAGAGCAACCATCATCTCTGCCTGCTGTTGACTCACTGGCGGTCCCATTATTGCAGAATATACAGCCTCATGCTACATAATGAAGCTCCATTTCATGCTGAACAAAATAAATTATTAATGTATCGTAAATAGCAAACTATCTTTAAATTTTATTCCAAAAAATTTTTATTAAAATAAATTTGATAAAAATAAAAAATCTGATTTAAATTTTAAAAATCTGATTTAAATTTTAAAAAAATCTGATTTTTTTTAAAAATGTATATGCCCAGAACCCAGCTTTACGGCACTCAATCGATCCTGTAATCTCTGAACATGATTTCTGAACCTGCTACATGCCCATTTTATTGTCATGTCTGTACAACCTACAGGTAATTAGCTTGCTAATCAGAATACCCAGGGTGCCTTGACCAACGCTTGGCAGAAACCAAGCTAGATGGCCTCTCTAGCATTTCAGAGCCTGCTAAGGCGGCCGCCCCATCCTCCTGCCTTACGCAGAGGCGCCCTTTCATTTCCCCTCCAAATTGCTACCACCTCATCCTTGTACCTGGCCACAAGCACTCAAGAGGAGTCTCACCTGAGGGGAGAGTAATGGAGGAGGCACTTGAGCGCGGGGGTTGGATTGAGAGGCGTGAAGAGGAGGCTGTGCTGGAGATGGCTGCATCGTCCGGGTTTGTGCTGTGAGATTTCCAAAGGGACTGGGATTGCCGTTCTGCAGAGGAACAGGTGACAGGTGAGCCACTGCCCCTCCGCCTGAGACAGGTAGGAGCATAAACCCCCATTCTCCTCCTTCCACCCCCAGGCCTGCTCTACCTGGGATGCCACCCCACCCCCAGTGCTGCTCACAAATACATCTGGCGACCAGCCAGCCTAATGGTGCTGCTGAGCTTCTTAAGTGGAAGGCTTTCCCAACAAGGGAGCTGGGAAGCCGAGGCCTTCGTTCACTGGGCCAACCATCCCCTCAGTCTTCCTCATTAAGTCCTACACACTGTTGTATCATGACCAAGTCAGTTGGACAGGATCTTTCCTGCTGCCCAGCCTCCCCTGTCCTCACCTGGGAATAAAGATAAAAGTAAAGGTTCCCCTCGCACATACGTGCTAGTCGTTCCCGACTCTAGGGGGCGCTGCTCATCTCTGTTTCTAAGCCGAAGAGCCAGTGCTGTCTGGTGACAATTCCGTGGTCATGTGGCCAGCCAAAGGCGCACAGAGCACTGTTACCTTCCCACTGAATGGTCTCTATTTTTCTACTTGCATTTTTTTAACATGCTTTTGAACTGCTAAGTTGGCAGAAGCTGGGGCAAGTAACGGGAGCTCACTCTGTTGCATGGCACTAGGGATTCGAACCGCTGAACGGCTGACCTTTCTGATCGACAAGCTCAGCGTCGTAGCCACTCAGCCATTTAGGTGAGAGAACCACCAGTCGAAGTAACCATAACTTTCAGATTTCTCAACAACACTGGGTGGTCTCTGCTCCTTTCAAACCATGGTTGTGGTAACAGCAAGAAATGGCCAATCCCCGAACAGAGAGCCTTTTTTATTTTTTTCTTTCTTCCAACCTCCCTTCTGAAAAGGGTAAATTTCACATCCTTTCCTTGAACTTTCCAAAGGAATTTCCAAGTCAGAGTACAATCAGGTCCCAAATTAAGATAAAAGCAGGCGCAAAACAGAAGCCCGGTCGGATGGTGCTTGCCCGATCCAGAAGTAGCTTAGCAAGTGGAGACCCAAAGACTGAAGGAACTGAGGGATGAAAATTAAAAGCAATCAAGGGGAAGACAAAATCGAGACTGAGGAAGGGATGGAAGACAAACAGAGAAAGAAAGAAAGAAAGAAGGAAGGACGGAAGGAAGGAATTCTCTAAGCACATCAGAAATCTCAGGAGGGAGCACAGGGGCAGAAAGCTGCATTTCACCCCAACAGTCAACTGGGGAGAGGTTGCTTAAGGAGCTTTTAAAAAGGGACAACCATATTTTCTTCAGAGGGGCCTTCTCTAGCAGTATGGATGTGGAGAGCCCTCCCCTCCCTCCCCCCCAGGGAGTCTGTGCCTCCTACATGCTTGCAAGGAGAGACCCAGGGGCTGGTAGTTCCACAGGTCAGGGATTTTGCTCGAGTAGACTTGCAAATAAGCCTCGCTGGACCTCCTGGGCCAGCCTTACCTGTCTAACAGAATTCAAGCTTTGTACGCTCAGCCCCGCGAGGGAGCCGAGGACGTGGTTAGGTAGTGCACTGTTGGAAGGGGGAAACTTCCCATTCTGACTGGGCATGAACTGCATGTTTGGGGAATCATCTGCTACCAGGCCATCCTGGAGAAGCGCAAGCCGAGCAGCAGCAGCAGGAGGAAGGGAGGAGAGGACGGCCGCAGGAACAGATGCAGAAAACAGGAGAGAGGTTAGTGTCACTACAGGGCCGAGCCAGGAACAAAATCGAGGAACAAAAACCAACAAAACCAAATTTCCCCTCCATGCCAGCCCTCCCTGAAAGCTGCTGGATGGTCCACGCCCGAATCGGTTCTCCTGAGCATTTTGGGCCAGGTGGACCAAGGTGCAAAGCTCCTTGGGGGAGGGGGGGCGCTCTGCTTCACATGGAAAAGTCTTGCTCCCTTCCTCTTCCAAGATTCTCCCAGGATTCCTTTCGGCTGAAACATGGAACCGCCAGACTCTTTGGGGGCCTGGCTCTGCCCCACTGCGGCCTACTTGAAAGTCTGGCAGAACCTGCCGTTTTGAGTTCGGATTTTGGGTTGAAATACAGGCAGCCCTCGAGTGACGACCACAACTGGGCCCAGAATTGAGAAATGCGTCAAGTCAGATTTGTCCTGTTTTACCACTTTCCTTGCCACATTTGTTAATTGAATCACCGCAATTGTTAAATTAGTCACATGGTTGTTAAGTGAATTCGGCTTCCCCCATTGACTTTGCTTGTCAGAGGGTCACAACGGGATCATGTGACACACACACACACACCCCCCCGGGCACTGCAGCCTTTGTAAATGCGAGACAGCTGTCAAGCATCCAAATATAAATCACATGACCATGAGGATGCTGCAATGGTCATTAAGTGTGAAAAGTGGTCCCGAGTCCCTTTTTTCAATGCTGTTGTAACTCTGAATGGTCACTAAGTGAACTGTTGTAAGTCGGGGACTGCCTATACATTCTGCCCACTGCGCATGGCTCTCCTCCCTGAAGCAACAGTGAAAGCAGTGAGGAAAGAGAAGAGGGGCAGGATGGAGGCCGCAGGCAAATAATCCTCCTCTCCACTGGAATGGCCCCTTCTCTTAAGAAGCCCACCCCGAGGATCCCCTTGGATCCACACCCCACGGGAGGAGGGTCACAGGTAATCATGGTGTCCCCCTTCTCCCCCCACCCCTTTGTCCTCTTTCTCCCCAAAAGTCTCACCTTATCGAAATAAGGATTTCTGTCCATGGAAGACTCTTTGGAAATCTGGGGACGGGAGCCAGGATTTTTCCCAATCACCCGGCTGCCTTCGCCAACATTCAGGTTATGCTTCTCCAGCTCCATCCGCTTGTCAGGCAAGATTCCTGGAGGAGGAGGAGGAGGAGGAGGAAAGGGGGCTTCAAAATACTCTCAGGCACCAATCCTGACTTCCAAGGCTTTCTGGAATTCCACCCAGAGTAGGAAACACCTTTCCTGCCAGGGAGGAGAAGGAAGCCATACACGTCCCACAATTTTAGACTATGGGTGCTCATGGTGACGCGGTCACCGAGGTGCAGAGGTGGGCAGTGTTTAGATCTGAAGTGCGCAAGGCTGCCTTGCAGCCATCTTCCCTCTGCTGCTTCCTTTGAGCTCAGAAGTTAATGCCTCTTCCTGAGCCCAGCAGCTCCTTGCAAGGAACTGCCAGCCCAGTCCAGGAACAGCCCCCCACCCCACTTCTGCTCTGCATCATAATCTTGCACACACTACAATTTACTGCAGGGCAACTGACAGCATTTGGGGCTTTTAATTTTCATTCTAATCTGATGCTTGCCTTACCTCCAGATAGCTCTATCTTATTGCTCTGCATCATTTCTTCTGGCAAGTCTCTCTGAAGGAAAATAATAAAATGCGCTTAATCAAGACAGTATCTACATGCAGCTTCCCCACCCTTCTCGAGAGGTTTTGGTCTTCAAGGAAAGAAGTGTGAGACCTAAAAGGCAACAGTGAGTTGATTCAGCGACAGTGTGTTCGAGTGTTGTGTTTTTCTGCTGTACTTACAGGGAAACCAAGATTGGCAAACTGCTTCACAAAGGGGTTTATCCACATTTCGTCTTGCTTATTTCCACTTTTCATTGTTCCCTAAAAACAGAAGCCCAGCATCAAAACAGGAGGAAATAATAAAGCTACAGACACGGTTATGAGAAGGTGTCTGTGCAAAACACAGACTGCGGTTTAAGCTTCAAACGACCCTTCTAGCACGACCCAGTGAAGAGGGAACGTTGCACATCTAAAAAAGTGGCCTTGTGGCTTTATTTGTCCTTCCCTTCTTCTTGCCTCGGGGTATTGGGAGACCTAGAGGGACTCCAAGGCAGCCAAAGGGCCAACCTGACTCCGCCAGGCTCTCTCATCTCTTCTCCAAGGTCTGAGCCGAAAGACCAACTCATCCCCAGCTGCCAAAGGCTACCGCCTCTCCTCATCCTGATCTGTCAAGGCAAAAGGTGATTCGGTATGGGGCCAACCCCCAGGGCTTAGCACTGTGGCTAAATGGCAAGGCAGATTTGGGTGCAATGTCCCCAACTGACCCCCCAAGGAATTCAATCAGAATCTTCCTGACAAGGAGATGCCAATTTCTCTGGGCAGAGAAACCAGACTGGGATCTCTGCTCTCTCATTGTCCCTTATTCTTATTACGGTGCAAAATCATCTCTTTCTACCAGATGAAGAAAGATCAAAGTCCATACCCCCCCCCCCCCAACTTTTCTTGGCCATAAATGTGACCGCCTCCTTCCTCCTGGCATATTTACCTTACAAGGCATCTTTTTTGAGCATGGGGGCCAGTGCAAAGGTGCACCGGCATCTTGCACCGAGTTGCTGTTCCACACGCCTATCTCCACATCCTCCTCTTCCTCCCAGCTGGCTGGATGATTCCCTGTCAAAGGCATATCACCCCCACACCAGCCATCGGGAACTTGCATAGGCTTAGGTCCTGGAAGAGATAAAACCAGACCACTCTTAATTTACCAACCTACTCAGATTAGGCTGCTCTGTCCGAGCCCCCTGTGGCTTCCCAGGAGACCTCGCCCAGCGACAACTCATAGGACCTGTGGCTTGTATGAGCAGAGCATATTCTGCTTGCTTTGCTGTCAGTCCCACAAATCCGCCCAGTGGCTCATAAGCCCCATTTCTCCCAACAAACCTCCATACCTGCTTTATTAGATGCCTGTTGCCCGCCGGAAGCATTTCCCCAGCCCCTGGCATCAGTGGCATCACTGACGGGCTCTCCCCAACTTGGACCAGTGTCCACAGGTTTACCCCAGGCTGATGTGCCATTATCTACTGTAGCAGGTGCAGGAAGAGGTTCTCCCCAACCTTTCAAAAGAAACCCAACTTATTAGCAAGGCCGGGCAAAGCACAGCTACGTTATTTGAAAGGGGGGGGGGGGAGGGAGAGCGAGCAGTGCAAAGCAAATTAAAAGTTCAAAGAGTTTTAGCCCATTTTTTACAATGAGATCAGGTCAATTGCATGTTAAAGAAATCCTTCCGCTAGAAAAGGAAAATGCTGTACACGATACTCTCATCTTCAGAAACAAAGGAATCTGACAAACACAGACAAGAGTCAACTTTTCCCCCAGCTTGCTTGGCCTTGAAGACCAACCAAAGATTAAACTTATCCATCTCCCTTTTGCAAAAATCTAAGAATTTTGTGTGGGGAAAACCCCTCCTTGTCAAGTGCTTCCTGTTTTGATTCTCTGGATTCCAGAAGATTCCAAGTCCTTAATATCTCAGGAAGGAGGTTGAGTTGCGACATTATTTTGTGTTCTCAAGGTATTCAGGGGGAAGCATACTTTAATACAAATAGGAAGTCTGCTGGATATATTCTCCACGGTTGTTTGTAAAAATAATAAGGGTGGGATATGAACATACCCTTCCAACACTGACCCTAGGAGAAGAGGCCGAATTCCTCCTGGGGTGCTTCAATGCCTGAAGTCAGGCAAGGCTTAGCGTGCCCATTGGCCCCACCCCTCTGCCCAGGGATCCAAATACCTGACCGGACCCACTCTGGGATGGCGATAAAAGACGCCCTGGGAACCTCTGGTTGCCCACCCTGCATTACGGGGGCCTCAACTACCGAGAGCAGCCCATCCTGTCATCCAACTCTCGGGCAACCTACAAGAAGTTGCTTGGGAAAGGAGAGAGCAGGAGCTGCCCAGGACTTACCAGAGCTACTGCTGGCCCCGCTCTCCGTGCCAGCTGTGGACCCCGAGGGCAATCCCGGCTGATGCGTCTGCATGTCTGGTCGGCTCACGGGGTTCGGGGTGTTTTTGTTCCACATGTTCACATTTTTGTAATTGTATTTGCTCGGGTCACCCCACGCAGAGGTTCCGTCATCAATCTCGATTTTACGACGAATGGACTCTGGGGAGGGCTCCTCCCATCCAGTGGGCTCTTCTTCTTTGACTGGGGCTGGCATGGGTCTCCCCAGCCACCCCATACCTGACGGTTTACTTGCGGCGGCAGCCGCAGCTGTTGCCGATGGCCCCCCCCAGCACCCGGCCTCCTGCTGCTTGCTCCAGTCTGGGGACCCGGAGGGCTTAGAAGGCTCCCCCCAACTCTGGGAGCGATTTGGCTTGGGGGGTTCCCACATGGGGCTCGGATTTGGCTTGGCGGTCTCCTCCCACCCTGAGGCACTGCATGGCTTGGTGCTGCCGCCGTTCCCCCCAGCCCAGCGCCCAGCGTTCGATCTCGCAGGCTCTTTCCAGCAGGAGGTGGACCTGTCGCTGTCGCTACTGCCGGAACTCGACTTCTTCAACTCGCCCCAATGATTGTTCCTCACGTTCTCCCCCCAGCCGTCGCCGGCCGGGACAGCCCATCCAGAGCTCGCTTTGGGCCCTTCTCCCCATCCCTGCTGCTTAAGCTTCTCTGTGTCATTCCAGGTCAGTGATGGAGCCCGGACCTCTTGGCCCGTCACCCACGGCTGGCTGCCCTTGGCCACGGCAGGAGCTGCACCCTCTTCCCAGCCTCCTTGGCTGCTGGGGCCTCTGGTGTCTCCCCACCTGCTTGCAGACTTAGGCTCGCCCCAGCCTGTCCCAGGGGAAGGACTGGGCCCGTGGAGGTGGGGCCTCTCTGGAGCCCCCCCTGAACTGCAGGCTTGGGCCACACAACCCCCCCAGGCTTCTGTTCCATTGTCAGCTTTCTTTTTGCCCTTTGGGGTCACCTCGGTATCCCAGGCGGTGTTTTGCTTTATTGGGGTTTGCCCCCAACCAGAATTGGAAAGGACACGCGGATCCAGGTCTGTTCTGTTCACTATGCTTTGAAGCAGTGCTTGCTGGTCTACTTTCCTCCTTTCATGGCTTGTCCCTTCTGCAGAGGACCGTTCCTCGGGGACCTCGAGATTGCCGTCACTGGCTCCAGAACTGGCCTTGGTCCACCCACCATTCTGCTCCAGGGCCTGGGGCGCTGTGCAGCATTGGGGCTCCGCACCCACCTTCTCCCCCTCGGCAGATTTCCATTCATTGGTAAACATCTTCCCGCTCCCGTTGTTGGCTTCGGAGGAATGGCTGCTTGGGAGCTTGTTCCATTCCCCGTCTCCTAAGCTGGCATTCTGGGAAGAGCCTCTGCGGCCTCCTCCATGGCCCATTCCACTTCTAGGCCCCCAGGGCCCATTCTGGCTATTGCCCACACCGGCCACCTCCCACGTCCCTGTCCGCTGATCCTCACTTATTTCCACGGTTGAGCTGCTGGTCCTACTCAGCCCAGGCTGCATTTGCGTTGCATTCACAGTGTCATTGTTAGCTTGGCTATTGGAGTCCGAACGGGTCTCTAGGGAGTAACCAGGGCCATAGGAACCCCACCTAGTACCAGGAGCCCCACCATTTTTTGTGTCACCATTGCTCAGGTGCGAAATGGAAGTGCCGTTTGTTACTGGGGAGGTCGGGGGCTGAGGCCGATTGCTTTTGGCACTCCTGCCCCAGGTCCCGGGCCCTGCATTACTAACCAGTTCAGTTGTCTGCATTGAACCAGCTGGGTTTGGTAAACTAGAGGTCATAAAGTTAGTAGTGTTCTTATTTGGTCCATTCACTTCGTGGTTCGGGTTCTGAGGCTGCCCACTTCGTGAAAGTTTCCTTGTACCATGGAGTTGGGAATCACAGTTTTCCTGGAGGCTGCCCCAGGAGCTGGCAAGGCTAGAGTTTACGCTCTGATTGTTCACCATTTGCACGGCACCTGTGCCGCAGCTACCGCTTCCTCGAGACCCTTTCAGGGCAGGCCCGCTGCTCTCCAAGACTGGCCAGGCACCACCGTGGCCATTGGAGGTCAAAGTGCTGGGATTCAATTCTTCATTGGATGAACTGGGGGTGCCCCAAGCATTCGCTCTACCGTTGCTACTTTCAGGGATACCATTGGAAGCATCTGCTGAAAGGGGACAGGGGCTCATCAGAGCACCCAGAGATGTGCCCCATGACCCACTAATGCTGCCGCCACCACCCACATTATTGCTGTTGCTACTGCTGACGAGCTTGGCCTGATTACCATGTCCAATGCCATTTTGCAGGTGGCTGACGTCACTGCTCGGGCCCCGCGAGGCCATAATAATGTTCCTCTCTGACCCAGAACTCAAGGCAGAATCAGTGTCCATACATTCTGAAGCCAGCTCCAAGTCACTGCCGGTGGTCGGGGGCCATCCCTCCTTCTCTGAGCCGTCTACAACAGTTTTATCCCAGTTTGTGCTGGAGTCACTACTGGAAAAAATCTTTTCCCAGTGAGCATTCTCATAATGGGATCCAAGTGTGCTGTGGTTCAGATCTAGGAAAAACAGAAAGCATTACTAAAAAACATTGTGACCCCCTTTTTTCCTTCACCCTGTGAAGCCCCTCCAGGCTCTCACTCTGCAGATACTATATTTGTTTCTCTGGCACCGACTTTGTTGACAGATTCACGGTTTCTCCATTTCAAGATGGATTAGGCTGGGCTAACCCTTTGCCTGGGCTACTGGAGGCTGGCTGGCAACCTCCAGGTACACATTTTTCTTTTTCTGATCATCTGTGAGAATTCTGATCTTTCAGTCTTTCAAACGCTGGGAAAGACTGGACAGGGATGTGTACTCCAGGACCCTGCTTAAGGCTGCTCTTCCTTCTTCCCAAAAGCAGGGCTGGTGGTGGAGAGCAAGCAGTGGCCTTCTCGGATACTTTTAGTGGCTGTCTGCCCTGCCTGGCCTCCACCTGCATCCTGTAAAAATCTATCAGCCTTCAAATCCCTTTTTTCACACTGGATCTGGGGGAGTGATGGCAGGGATGACCTCTCTCCCAGCCTTGTTCAGCCTTCTAGCATCAAGAGAAAGTGGAAGCAGATGAAGGAATAAATCAAGGGAAGACAATCTAAGCAGAGGAAGGACCTGGCAGCAGGGCAGGGGTCCCAGGGACTCCACTGCCATACAACAGTTTCCCCAGGGATTGTTCTATGCGAGTGGCTGGCAAGCACGCACACACACACAACTCCATTTGTGTGAGTGGCGTGCACATGCACCTGCTGCTCATGCCAATGAAGTGCTTGTGCATGCAGTCACTCACTGCTCACATGTGAAGATATGCGTGCGCGCCGGCTGTTTTCACAGCCCAGTGCGATCCTCTCACGGCTTACTAGTGGCCCATGGCCCACAGCTTGGGGATCCCTGCCACAGAACACAGGCCAACATTTCCTGAACCATTTACTGGGACAAGCCTGCTGGTGGGCATTGGAAGAAGAGGCTGTTATTTCATGGGTCATGGAAGTCCTCTAATGAGGAAAGGCATCCAAATCGCTCTTACACCGCACTGGATGAGGGTGGAGCTTTATCTACCTAAGAAAGATTAGACTTTCCTTTCTTCTAGTTTAGGATTTAACATGAGATGGGAATCCAACCTCTGTAGTGCTAATGCCAAAGTGGGCTGCAGCTGATCTACCCTATTGCTGTGGCCCACCAGCAGCCAATGGAGCTGTTGGCAGACTCAGACAGCGGAGAACAACATGAGCCTGTCCTGGAGTCTGGGGAATGTTCTAATGAGTGCTCAGAGACAGAGGATGTCTGTCTCTAGGGCCAGGGATGTCTGTCAGTCATCAGCAGCCTTCCGAGTCGGATAGTAGTGAAGCAGAACAGATACTGTTCCTGATGTGAACATGTGCAAAGCTGCCAGGAGAAGGGAGCAACTCAGGAATCAGGGCCGTCTCAGAAGGAAGAGCACAGGTGGGCAACGATTGGCTCTTCCCACAGGAATTAAGTGGAGGAGCGAAGGGGAGGGGAGTTTTGCAGAGAACAATTAGTTCGTATTGATTTGGGAAACTCTGTTTCTGCTTTTGCGACTGCTGAGTGTAATGATGAGTGATCATCCGGCCTTGTTCCAAGCCTAATAAAAGACTGTGATATCAGCCTGGTTTTATTTATAAACAAAGAATTCCTCTGTAGCTTAATAAACACGTTTTAGCGGAAAGCAAAGTCTATTTCTTCATTTTGGGAGGTCTAAGACAAACATCTATTTTTGTGCGAAAAGCAAGAATGTTACCAGAACCTTTCCTGAACCACCAAGCTCTGTGGGCCATCTCAATGCCCAGCCCCCGCCTCCTTTATGCTGACATTCCTAGACCCAGGTGGATATGTCACTTCCTCTCACCTGGCTGCTTCTGGCTGCTGCTCTGTCCTTGGCTGTCGGAGACCGGCTGCTCACGGGTCCCGGTGCCCTCACCCGCCTGGCTGCTCAGCAGTTTAGATGGCGCCCTCAGGTTGGCAGCAATGCCCGGCAGTGGCTGTCCTCGCTTCAGGAGTTGCTTCTGCTCCTGGTGCCGGAACCGTGGTGGCACTTCTCGAGGTGGGTAGCGGGGTGAAGATGGCTGCTGCACTTGCGGATTGTTGCCCACAGCCCGTTTGGCATTATTGTTGCCACTAACACTGCCGGTGACTATAGAGGTTGTAGGAGGGGCTGCAGCAGGGAGTGGCTGGCTTGTACCAGGCTTTGGGGGTTCTAACACTGTCCCCCAACCAAGAGAAGAGGAGAGGAAGGGAGAATATATTTAGTAAATTATTGCAAACATGATCTCTTTAAAAAACAAAAATACACAAAGATTAAGATAAGAGCTAGTTGAGTGTTCCTTGATTTAAAGTGAATTAGTCTTATCGATGGAGTCTTACATGCCACTCTGATAACAACTCTCATTTCTAAAGGAGGTTCCATTGTGTGATAGGATTCCACATTCTACTGCATAAACCCTCTTGACCAGCTAATCTGAAAATTGGACTCTAATCTAGTCAATATATTTATGAATGCCCCAACGCCAAAACAAATATAATAGCATCACTACCAGAAATACAAGTGCTCAAAATTGACATGTTTACCCAATGTATTGAGATGCACTTCATTCAGAGTACAAACAAACACTGCTCAGATACTTCCAGCAAAAAAAGCAGTCCTTCATTGTGGGGGTCTCCAACCTTGGCAACTTTAAGACTTGTAGACTTCCAACTCTCAGAATTCTTTGCTGGCTGAGGAAGTCTGGGAGTAGTCCACAAGTCTTAAAGTTGCCAAGGTTGGAGACCCCTACTTCATTGGATTGGTGAAGCTTTTGGCTAACAGCTCCAAGTTCTTCATGCAATATCAGAGCAGCAATTCCTGGCAAAAGGTGCATCAGGAATGCTGAGGTCCACTCTGAAGGCAGAAGGCTCTAGCCTTGCAAATGAAAACTGCCTGGCAGTTTTTTGGGTGGAGCCATTGCTTTATGAATGAACTATGACCTCTCAGGGTGGACAGAATGAAGGGGGGGGGGGTTGCAGAGACAGGAGGGACAGGACCTCACAAGCACTTTATCCTAGCTGAAGTACATCCTGGTGGCCCACCAATGGCAGAGGTCTTTAGAGCCTTTCGGAAAACCAGGTGCACTGCAATGGCATCAATTCCTGCTCTCCCTTTTGGTGGAATTAGAAAGGAATAGGCAGACATCTGGCCTTATGCTAATATTTCATCTTGAAAGGGCGCACGGAAAGCAAGGAAAAGTGCACCTGGGGAAATGGCATGGGGGGGGGGTCAACTCTTGCTGCCTCCAACTCTCTTCTTCTTCTTTCAGCTGTTCCCATTATAGGTCACCACAGCAAATCCTCTTTTTCCACCCAACTCTATCCTCGGCATACTCTACTCACACCTTAATTGACTCCATGTCCTCTTTTAGCACATCCATCTATCTCCTCTTTGGCCTTCCTCTTGACCTCTTGGCTGGCAGCTCCCTTTCCAACCTCCTTCTACCAATATGGCCACTCTCCCTCCTCTGCACATGTCCAAACCATCTCAATCTGGCCTTTCTGGCCTTGTCCCCAAAACAGCCAACCTGAGCTGTCCCTCTGATGGGCTCACTCCTGATCCAGTCCCTCCTGGTCACTCCTAAAGAGAACCTCAACATCCTCATTTCCGCTACCTCCCTCTCTGCCTCTTGTCTTTTCCTCACTGCTACAGTCTCCAACTCACTTCTGTGAATTCGAATTGTAAATGAAAATCTCCTTATTGAGGAGAGACAAGTGGAAGGAGGAGACACTGAAAGAAGAGGGCAAGAGAAATCAAAGGAGACGTGTATAAAGACTGAAGAAAATGTCTGTAACCCTAAGAGCCATAGGGAGCAAGTGGCTAATGCTTTTGAACAGAGAATACACCATTTTTTATTTCTACCAGAATTCAGAGGCAAAAATGACTGGATAAAACGGAGTAGTAAATGAGCCAACTTGCCCCGCAATTAGTTTAACAGTTTATTTTCCAATCGTATTTTATGTGGATCAATCTCTTTAAAATTATTATCTCTTTAATCTATTTATCAATGGTAAAAGCAAGCAGCATATCCAAATCTTCAGCTATTCTGAAGCAAGGAGGGGTAGATAAGCGCCAGTTGAGATAAAACATCACTGGTGGTGAGGAATTATTCTGCTGTTTACTGACAAAGGGGAAAATTAAAAAACTATGCCTTAAGCTTTGCAGGTTTATTGAGTTAATTCTTTCTGAACACAGAAAGGGGTATTTAATCACTACTCTTCCAGCTAATGATTTGCTTCTATACAGAATGATTCCAGACAGAGGAGTAGAGCTGTGCAAGTCTGTAGTAGCAAAAAAAATAATAATAATCAGGAATATGGCAGCATCTTTTTCAACTCATGAAACTCGTGCCTTTTAATAAAATTTGTGAATCAATAAAGGTGCCACCAGATTCCTTCAGAATAATTCTGCAAGCTAGAAATATTGCCAGGTCTGTGGCATCGAAGATCCCGTGGACAGCCCTGGACTTACCAATGACCATTTAATGATTGGCTGAAGTCACAACAACGGCCTGGAAAAGGGGGGCATGGTGGATTGCCAACATTTCTGGCTAGAACAAAACATCCACCCCCTGCAGTCACATGATTGGGCATTTGAAAACTGGCTCACTTTTATAACTGGCTATAGTGTCCTATGGTCTTGTAACCATAATGTGCAACTTTTTTTTTTGCTGGTTTCTGACAAAAAACCACTATTTGGGAGTGTGGGTTTAGATTTTTGACTGCAAGATTTGCTTAACAACCATTGTAAAAAACGGGTCTGATAATGTGCTGCCTCAACTTATGTCTGCAATGACTTACAACCAAAATTCTGGACATTAGAAGACTACCTATAAGGACCTTGATCACCAACTAGTGGCTCTGGAAATGGTGCTTCACCTGTTAGTGGGCAAGTCTCTCTCTCTCTCTCTCTC
>JAEANM010014249.1:0-14078 GCA_017656035.1 Myanophis thanlyinensis
GCTATGGTACTGTATGAGGATGTCAGGAGTGGCAGAGAAGTATGTCAGAGTAGTTCAGGATATGTATGAGAAGAGTATGACAGTAGTGAGATGTGCTGTAGGTCAGACAGAGGAGTTCAAGGTGGAGATGGGGCTACATCAAGGATAGGCTCTGAGTCTTTGTTTGCTATGGTGATGAACAGATTGACAGATGAGGTCAGACAGGAATCCCTGTGGATAATGATGTTTGCAGATGACATTGCGATCTGTAGTGAGAGCAGGTGGAGGGACACCTGGAAAGATTGAAGTATGCTCTGGAAAGAAGAGGAATGAAAGTCAGTCATAGTAAGACAGAATATGTGTGTAAATGAAAGGGGGGGAAGTGGAACAGTGAGGTTCCACTCTATGTTCAAGAAGGTGCAGGAGTTTAAGTATTTGGGGTCAACAGTCCAGTGCAACGGGGAGTGTGGAAAAGAGGTGAAGAGGCAAGTGCAGATGGGTTGGAATGGGTGGAGAAAGGTGTCAGGAGTGTTGTGTGACAGAAGAGTGTCAGCAAGAATCAAAGGAAAGGTGTACAAGACAAGAGACTAGCTATGCTGTATGGGTTAGAGACTGTAGCAGTGAGGAAAAGACAAGAAGCAGAGATGGAGGTAGTAGAGATAAAGATGTTGGGGTTCTTTTTAGGAGTGACCAGTATGGGCAGGATTAGGAATGAGCAATCAGAGGGACAGCTGAGGTTGGCTGTTTTGGGGACAAAGTCAGAGAGACCAAATTGAGATGGTTTGGACATGTGCAGAGGAGGGAGAGTGGTTATATTGGTAGAAGGATGTTGGAGATGGAGCTGCGAGGCAAGAGGTCAAGAGGAAGGCCAAAGAGGAGATATATGGATGTGCTAAAGGAGAACATGGTTAATTAGGGCGAGAGTAGAGGATGCCAACGATAGAATTAGGTGGAAAAAGATGATTTGCTGTGGCAACCCCTAATGGGAACAGCCAAAAGAAGATTCTCTAATAAAGAAGCATGCTAACTGAAAGTCAGAAACTTCTATACTAGCATCCATTGCTTTATAACTTTTCCTGATGTAGCAAAATGGACTGGTCATACAACTGATCATTGTCAACACAAAAGCTGTAGATTGGAATATAATTTATACATAAAAAAACAGAATAATTACATAATCTATTGATTTTATCATCTTTTTTTCCTTGCAAAAGGAAACAACAATTAGCTTTATTTCAAACTGAAATATTGAAATGGCACTTTTATTTATTTTATAAAAATATCACTTTCTTTTTCAAATTGTTTTCAAAATTACAGGCAATATTTGAACTTTCACAAGGAGAAGAAGACTTGATTGAAGACTTAAAATTAGCAAAGAAGGTATTGCATGCTTACATATCTATCTGAAACTAGTTAATACTATTTTTGTGACCAATGCTAATGAAGACAAAGTTTGAATATAGAAGCCAGAGCATAAATATGATCACTAATAAGAGAGTTTAAATATTCGTTTATTGTATGACTTTTCTGTCTTTGCACAGGCGTACCATGATCCAATGCTTAAGCTATCCATAATGTCTGAACAAGAATTAAACCAAATTTTTGGAACACTAGATTCTTTAATTCCTCTTCACGAAGGTATAATTTGTTGCATTCAGTATATTGGAGAAATGGTTATATACAATTTTAGAGTGGGCGTGCAAAATCTATAAGCTGAAATATGCAGCAATGTCCAATATTTAAATTTTTCTATATTTGTGTAGGTTTATGTTTATGGAGAAGGACTTGGAATTGGTTGAAATCTGTTAATCTGTTAAGATTTCATTATGGAATTAAATAAAACCAAATTATCCATCATCATCCAAAACAACAACGATAATAATAATAATTCTGGAGTAGGTACCAGACGTTTCCGGGTATATTTTACATAGCTGACTATTTCAGCTTATTCAGATTTGTAAAATTATGCTATTAATGTCTTTGTTTTTCTCTCTCTATTGAGCTACTTTTAGGACTTCCTGAAATTGTTTTTTTAAGGGTGCTTTGAAGGGAGGGATTCTGATTCCAAATTAAACAGCATTATTAGAAGAAAGGCTTAACATTTGCAAAAGGGTCGTTTCTGAGTGGGGGTCATGCTGCTGGTTGTTTTGCTTTTCCCCTGATCATCATTTCATCTTTAGAGGATGGGCTGGATGCTTAAACGTGGAAATGTTTTGTAATAAGAGCTACCAATATCATTCTGTTCTGATAAAAACTGAAACTGTCAATGCAGCAAATAAAACGGATGTATGAAGAAACCATTAGGTATGCTGCATGAGCTTTGTTACTGAAACATAGAGAGCCACTTGACTCACTTTCTTGTAAAAATGATAGGGGCTTTAATGTGATTTGGCAAAGTTTTTATGAGTAGAAACTAATACTAAATTGACAAGCTTCCCTTTTCTCTTCTTTAGTCAAAAAATAGGTAAACCCAGTATGTTTGATTCACACAAAAGTTCAAAATCCTAGTTCATTGAAGAGGAAAAACCAGTGTTATATTCTCTGCTAAGCTTGGCTTTCCATGTTATGAAGGTTATCAGTGAATGATTCATAAACCAAGTCTTCCATTCATTCCCATAATACTCAGTATTCTATTTTCATCAGATCTTCTTAGGAGACTGAAGGAAATTAGAAAATCTGATGGATCTACTGAATCAGTCGGTCACATTCTTGTGAGCTGGGTATGTAAAATACTCATGTGTGTTTTCTTGTTCCTATTTTTGAAATACCAATCTTATTTGGCAGTACAAACATGTTTACAGAAACATGAGTAGCAGGATTTGTGAATATTTGAGTTAAAATTAATATAATAGGAAAAGATATAAATTTTAAAGAAAAGGATCTTTGATTTTAACACTTCAGGCACCTTTCTAACACTGTAGAAGGTTAAGGATAAAGAACAAACTTCAAACTGCTTTCATAGTTTCATGTTAACAAATATTTATTTTATAAGCTTTGCATGTACTAATGAGTAATGTTTATGATATATAATCCTTGCACAGTGTTACATTAAATATAATGTTCTAAGGTAATATATATATAGATATATATATATATAGGAGGATTGCATTTTTGTATTAGCTCAAATATATTGGACAGAAAATGTGCTTTTTAAACTTGTTGAATAATGCATTTCAAAGCCATTAAACTGTAGGTGGGAAAATAAAGCTGCCAGAACTTACAATATTGCTTAGTTAGAACCTTAGAATAGCTGATTTAAAAATCTGAAAACAATCCTGTCCGAAAGCAACGTTTGAATATGAATGTGTAAAAACGCTTGTCACATATTATTTTCATTTCTTCTCTTCCTTAGCTGCCGTTCTTGAATTCTTACGATAGTTACTGTAGCAATCAAGTGGCTGCTAAAGCTTTGCTGGACCATAAAAAACAAGACCACAGAGTGCAGGACTTCCTACAGCGTTGTTTGGAATCGCCTTTCAGTCGTAAATTAGATTTATGGAATTTCCTTGATATCCCACGCAGCCGTCTGGTGAAATATCCATTGCTACTCAGAGAGATTTTGAGGCATACACCAAATGATCATCCAGATCATCAGCACCTTGAAGAAGCTGTATGTGTTTAGCAACAATATAGCAAGTAGAGCTATTTTTTTAAAAAAAATGTTGAATTATCCATCTCAAACTAGTTGCTTGGATTAGAATTACAACAGGGTGTGTATGCATGTCAGTCTGTAGGTGCTTGAGATGCAAAATTACTTACAGTTAATCTAAGAATATTAGCAGTGTAGAAGTAAAAAAGCAGTATTGTTTTTAGAGGCTGTGGAAAAGTTAAGGTGCTTTCTCCTGACTTGTTGACTAAGTTTTCTTCCAGACCAGGCAGCCCCAGTATGAGATGTATCAACCCTCAAGTCCCCTTTTTAATGAAGTGAATCAAGTAGTCTCTTTCCTTTGACAAAGCAGGTTATGTGACCTCCACAACCCAAATTGGTTAGTTAGACTAATGGTTTCCATGTATTGTGTTGAGCTGTTGAAGCAGAACAATATGATAACACATAAACCATGTCTTATTGTGACTGCACATGTGTATGTATTTGTGGCTAAATATCACAACTTCAAATATTCCTCTCCATAGTGTTGCTTCTTAGATATAGTTCTAAGAAACACAAGCATGCCAAAGCTATTTATGCCAAACCGTTTTTTTAATCCTCTGGGAATAGCTGCTATTTGCTTAAATATTCAAAGGCTGACCAAGAATTCAAGAATATTGCAAATTAGCCATGTTGCAATAGCAAAGGCACCAAGTGCTTAGGGCTTCCACAAATTTTAGAATTCCTTCCCCTTAATGAAATGTGGAAGTTCAGTACAACTGTTTTTACTAGAAATATGCAGGACTAATTTTAATCACTTAGGTTTATTTAGAAAAGCATCTCTCTTTACTATGGCATGGCAAGTTACAATGCAGATCAAGCACATGTAATACTAGCGGTTTTAGTTAGAAAATCAAACTACAAAGTCCTGCTGTTTATGTGTAAAAAGATACTGCTGATATAGACTACTTCATTTAGTCTTACTTGAATGAATAAATGTGCTAAATTGTCATTCATATAGCAACTACTACATTTATAGGTCATTTGTAAATACAATGATAATATAGGGTTAAAAACATTTTCTATCTAATTAGTGCATATATTGACAAATTGACAGTAATGCACACCAGAGTGAGATTAATGCTATACAAGAGAACTTAATCTGAATGAGACAGCAGCACCCGGTAATCTTCACTGCGTGTCTGCCTGTCTGTCTATCTATGTGTTTGTGAAGCATATGCCTAGCAATTATTTCATTTAACAACCTGATCACTGGAACAGAACTTGGTCACTGAACAAGGACTGGATTAGTCATATTATCATATGGCATATTCCTGCTTGCAATACATAACCAAGAAGTGAAGGTTCCTTGGTGTTCTCTGAGCTTGGTTATTGTGGACATTTCATTCACTTGTCCAGCACTGATAATGTCACATAGTTTGAGTAATGAAACATCTGCAAGAAAGCTGTCAAGTCCAGACAGCACCAAGGACCCCTCATTTCAATCCTGAGCTATAAATATTTTTTCTAATGATAACCAAGAAGGTCCTGCAGATGTCATTCCTGCACGTTCAGTTGAACCACTGTCAGTAATATCTGGAACAGTGTTTCCTATGCAGAATGAAGATTTCTAGGAATTACAGTCCATACACCTAAAGCTGCCAAAGTTGAGAAACACTGTGCCAGAAAACTTAATTTTCAATAGATCTTTTTTTAGCAGCTAAGTCAACCTGTCTTGGAAATTGACCTGCTTGTAAATAATCTATTTTTTCCAGATGAATATTGTTCAAGGCATAGTAGCAGAAATCAATAAAAAGACAGGAGAATCTGAATGTCAGTATTACAAAGAGAGGCTGATATATCTTGATGATACCCAAAGGGATTCCCTGATAGATGAGTCACGTGTTGTCTGCTGTCATGGTGAACTGAAAAACAACAGGGGAGCGGTAAGGGATTTATTTTTCAAAATAAAAAAATTGTATATTTTATTGCCTTTCCTTTGAATTCTGGTTTTTACAACAACAGATTGTTGCTCAAATTAACCACACTTGGTTAGTATGCCTTACCAGACTTTAGAACAACAAATGAGCAAATGTGTGTTACAAAATATTATTCTTTTAATAGAATTGTGATATCTGTCTATTCATCCATCTTTCTATCCATCCATCCATCATATTTCCTTAGGGCTCACCCAAGTCAGTACATTCTTAAATGAGTGTTCAGATCCATAAAAGGAGAACAGATCATGTTCCCTACAAGGGAACAGCACCATAAAATATCTTGCCTTCCACAACATGGAAAGTCCTATTAGAGATCAGGGCTGCCAAGCTACAGGACCATAGGGTCAGTATATAAGCACATCTCAGAAGGGAACAAATCCAGCAGCTCAAAACATTACTTGCTCATAGATAGAGCTGTTGCCCAAAATTCAAGGACAAAACAGACCAATCTGAGTACACTCTGGATTGACTACAGGAAAATCTAGGGTTTAGTGTCACACGCTTTGATCTGTGGACCCCTAGTGCTATACAAAGTCAACAAGACACTAAAGACCTTCCTCAAGAACTCAGACTATGGAAAATAACACTGGAAATCAACTCAAGATAAATTGCATAAGTGTCAATCAAGTGCACATATTCCAAGGTGATGTATTGACCCTGCTGCTGTTCTGCATAGGTTTGAACCTCCTCCAGCAGATAATCACAAGAAGTGATATGGATACAGGTTCAAGAGTAGAACTACCATCAGCTACTACCTCTACATAAATGACACAAAACTTCATGCAAGAGTGAGCAAAACATCTATCTGATACACATCTACAGTGAGGATATTGGGATGTCATTAAGACTGGAGAAGTGTGGCATCCCAAGTGCCACCAACGAAGGTTAAGACAGGTCCTGAAGACCCAACTTAATTAGAAGAACAAGATCCATGCCATCAACATATATGCCATGTGAGTCATCAGATATCTTACTGGTAGAATAAGCTGGTCAAAACAGACAATGAACATCCAGAACCTTCACACAATATACAGAATTTTCAATCCTAAATCTATCAGACACTGTATACCAGGTAGAAGGAGGGTGGGTGGGATCTATTGAGTATCAAAGTCTGAAACTCATGGTGTCCAAGAAAACATCAGCAAGATGACACTCTAAAATGAGCTTCAGAGAAAATGCCTGAGGCAGCAGCAGACATGAGAAGAAAATCAAGGAGTAAGATCAAGTGCCATGGGAAGACAAGACCCTGCATAGGATGTATCATCAACAGATAGCTAAAATGGCAGACATTGGGAAATACTACCAATGGCTGGAAAGGGCTGACTAAAAGGCAGCCCTGAGACACAGATCAGAACAGCACAAGAACAGGCACTAAGCATGGATTCAATCCATGGAAGCATAGTTCTATTGCACTTGAGAAGACCCAAGGTGCAGATTATGCAGAGGTGCAAGACATAGTGGCATAGTGTAAGATGCAGACAGGAACAGCATACATTCAACAGCACGACCAAGTAGTTGGCACTGTGTACAAGAACACCTGAACAGTGTGAGCTAGACCATCCCAAATCCAAATGGGAGGTGCCCCCGATGATTGTGGAGAATAGGATCAAGGTAGGGTGGGACTTCCGGATCCAGACAAATAGGTATCAGCCAATGAACTAGACATCATGGTAGTACACAATGACCAGAAGATTACAGTGGCAATAGATATAGCCGTGATAGCAACATTAGGAAGGAGTACAGAATCTAGAAAAATACCAGGGCCTGAAGAAGAAACTAAAGAGGATTTGGAAAATAAAGAGCAAAGTGGCTCCAGTGGTGGCTCCAGGGGCTGTGATTCCTAAGCAGGGAGAGTGGCTTCAACAGATCCCAGGAATGACATTAGAGCTCTCTGCCAGAAGAATGCTGTACTAGGAACAACTAAGCTATTTCACACAACCATCAATTACCCAGGCTTCTGCTAGAGATTAAGGAAGACATGCACCAGTTGTTCTCTCTCTCTCTCTCTCTTTGTGTGTGTGTGAGAGAGAGATAGAGAGAGAATATTTCTGTTTTCTCTAGAGTAATTGGTTGTTTTTTAAATAAGATATTTAGAAAATTCTAGAAAAGAAACTCAAGCTTTTTTTCTTTTCTCCTCAGAAATTTCATGTCTTCCTTTTCCAAGAAGTACTAGTAATTACTCGGGCAATTCTTCATAATGAACAATTCTGCTACCAAATGTATCGTCAGCCCATCCCTGTGAAGGATCTTATCCTGGAAGATTTGCAAGATGGAGAGGTGCGATTAGGTGGATCCATACGTGGTGCATTCAGCAACAATGAGAGAAGTAAGACTCAGATTATTTTGATGTTTGTCAAATAATGACATTTCAGAATTTTATTTATTTAAAATTCTATCTATTTTGCTGTTTTGTTAAGCTATTTTGACATATCCTTCATATGGCACCTAGTTCTTAAATTATTCTTAAATTATTAATAACATGCCATTGTTTTAAATCCTTAGCATTTTGTGGAAAGTTATAAACCAAACCCCAAAAATTCTGAAAATTACACAACATTTAAATCATCTTATAGAAATCATTCCCTATACTGATTTGGTTCCTTTTTTCCAGTTAAAAACTTCTTTAGAATCAGCTTCAAAAATGGATCACAAAGCCAATCCCACTCATTACAAGCAAATGATACTTTCAATAAACAGCTCTGGCTCAACTCTATCCGTCAAGCCAAAGAACTGGTTTTGCGTGCCTCGGGTGAGAATGGAGTCCTTGATTTAGAAGGACCTGTAATAGCATCAAGTAGGAACAGCATATTCCAGCAAGAATCCAAGTCTGAACAAATGGACCAATCAGACAGTGGATCTAACTGTAGCATGGACACTAGCGAAATCAGCCTTGAATGTGACAACATGGAAGAGACAGATTCTTGGAATGACAGAGAAT
Organism: Myanophis thanlyinensis; assembly: GCA_017656035.1. Classification (NCBI taxonomy): domain Eukaryota; kingdom Metazoa; phylum Chordata; class Lepidosauria; order Squamata; family Homalopsidae; genus Myanophis; species Myanophis thanlyinensis. The sequence continues at coordinate 8,504 of JAEANM010014249.1, forward strand.
TAGAAAGCAATGTCTGACAAAAGCTTCAAGAGGCTTTCAGTGTCTTATATGTACATATTTGCATTCTGTATGTGGAGCAAGAAGCACTTTTTAATATTTTTGTGACAATGTCAATTCAATCCCTATTATATTTGTACTTGTTGACCATAATACTGTAACTGCCGGTATGTGTGATTTGGAATGTGTGGCAACTATAGTCTTGTGATAGTCTGTAAATGTCTCAATGGTTGAGACAGGTACTTGACCAAATATTTCACACATCCTGTTGGTAGACATGGTTTCTAAACTACCGGTTTTAGACGTATTATATAGCAAATGTCCCTGTTTATAAAATGCCCACATTTGATGTTGAAAATGGCAACTGAACACAAGTTGTCTGCATGGCATTTTTTAAAGAATCAAAGTCAGGAAGTTACATAAAACATAGTTTCAAAAAGTCTGAAGTTACAACTGAGTTACTTATTACCCATTGAATATTTGACATAAGTACATTACTTGACGTTAAGTACATCACTTGCATGGGTGCATAAGCTATCACAAGTAGCGTATTGGACGGTGGAAGATGTTCAGAAAATAATGAGGACTCAAGTGATGTCCAACCATTAATAAAATAATGCAATATTTTAGGATAAAGTAAGATACTAAATCAGTAGGAATCTTAAATACAGCTTGATTTAAATGTTTAGGGCAAAACTTAAGATGCACATGTCCACAATTAATATGGCTAATGCAGTAAATTAGGGTTTCTCCAAATGCATTGATGCAACATAATTTGTACTTCATTAATAGTGAAAATCTAAAACTTTACATGATTGTGCTATGAAATAAGCAGACTCAATAAATATTAGAAGAGCATGGAAACACCAAAAATGACAGCTGAAATATTTTGAGTTCATTTAAACAGAATAGTTTTGCTTTGTGTAGCCCTTTCTGGGGTAACATATCAGTTTGTATATAAAATGATGCTCTCGCTTTACGTTTTTTGGTTTGTCTTACATTTTATAAATAAAAATTATAATCAAGACCTATCCTGGGGAAATCAGTTGGATGAGCAGCAAATAAATCTCTTTCTCAGTTTCCATGACTGCTTATATTCCTAGCGTCAATTACAGGTACTGATGGAGATGCCTGACAAGGGAAAGGGTGACTAATAAAAAAAGATGCCACAAACTCCATCCCTTTTTGTACATGTCTTGTGACATCACAAGTACATACAATAAGGACAAATTAGAGGATGACGCTTTTTTTTCATCCTGTTGTCACTACTGAGACTAAATACTTTGTCATGAATTCTGTATTAGAAACTTGTTTAATATGCTTCTCATATTAAAATTCAGAATACATATAATGTGATTCAGATGTAAACAAAACATTAGCAACTTTGCAAAAATATGGAATAGGAATCCCCACTAGAAAACATTAGAAAAGCCAGATTTTAAAATTAATTCACTTTCATGTTTGTGTTTTATCAGGTGTTTAAATTGCTTAGCTAATTGTGATTATAATAATCCATGTTTCCCATGATTAAATCCATGATTCAGATATTTTCTTCTAACAGACCTCCGGATAAAGCATTGGCTTCTTTAGAACCAATCTGTACCATTCTATAATTCTCTGTTGTGAGAACCATCTGTAGCACCTACTGTTATTCTGTAACTCAACTGCAAAGTTTTCTGATTAACATCTCAGAAAAATGTTCAGCTATTCTTTGATTAGCTTTCCCAGCTAAAGTTGGGAAAATGCCAAAAAACTGGGAAATTGAGTAAAAAAACCTACAATTACTTTTGAACAAGAATAAATCTAGTATTTTACTGATTTCTTATAAATGGGCCTATAATACGCAACTCTAGTGCACTGAAATATAATTGTTACTATTATTTTTTCATACAGTATAGACTCCAACCTCAGTACAATAGTAATGTTGGCAAAATGTACACATCAAACATTTTATGTTTACAGAAAAACCAGGGGAGTAAATAAGGTGTCAGGAGTTTTTTTTAAACGTTTCACAATCTATTACACAAATAATTATGTTAAAATAATCAATATATAGTAGGTTATTTTACTTCTTTTTTTAAAAAAGTATTAATTACAATATCACTGTTTAGGACATTTCTGTATGTATGGGATTAAAATATTATGATCATGTTTCAATCTTGTAATTTATTTAACTTGCTTTATTCTGGAAAATGTTCACTAATCAAGGAAGCATATCCAGTGATGGTTTAATGCAACGTTCCAGACTGGGCTTGAAGTGATAGTTACAAAGCAGTTGCAATAGAAAATTCATTAAATTGCAATCATGTAATTTTTACAATCTTATAACACATGGGAATAAGTTCAAATGAAATAGTGGGTCCATTTCTCAGTAAATATACCAAGGATTGTGTGCTTAAGTTGTGAACTACTGAACTGACAAATACTTGCCAAAACATTAGAGAAATTGTATGGTTTTATTAAAAATACTGTATTAGTGATTAAATATTTTTGCATAATAGCCTTATACTGTTCTCAAAACATTTCAAATAAATCACACTGAATTATGTTCCATATCTCCATGATTAATTGGGAAAGGCAGAATATCTTTTACTTCAAAGTATTAATTTTATATTTTAGCTAAATTTATTATATGCTATTGATGCTCAAAATGGGTTTATGAATGATTTGAAATGTGAAAGCTATAGAATGAACTATCAAATTCTTTTTCATCAGTTTTAAGATTTTTGCTACATCTGAACAGGAATAAGTACCAGCAATTGTTGCAGTCCAGGATTAAAATGCATACCCCCTTAGAAAGGTTACGATAGGAGTTGATTTTATTTCTTTTTAAAGGGGGAAGGAAAATATCCATTATGTACTAGCAAATATAATAGGACTGTGTAAATCATTCAAAATATGTGCTTCATGTGCTATAGCTGCTTTAATAATTTAAATAGAGAAGTTTCTTATTTTATAACTTCCTTCAATCTCTTCTAAGATTAATAGGTTAAACTTTTATGCATATTTAAGACATCAGGCAGGACACTATGGGGATCTTTATGCTGAAATTTTAGAATGGTTCTCCCAAGCCAACCAATGCCAACTATTTTATTTTACTAGAAAAGCATATCTTTGGAGCAACCATAAACTGTTTCTTCTCCAGCTAAGTAGATTTTTGAGATTTGGAAAACGTGGTTTCCTTTACAACTTTAATTTTAAAATTCTGATGGTATCAGAGCATGTAAGCAGTCATGGAGAATAGACATAGATGGTATGAGGAAAGTAAAGGCCAAAGTGGTTTTAGTGGTGATAGGAACCCTTTTTAGGCCTTTAATATTGCATGAATATATTATGACACTGTTTAAAACTTTAGGCATCATATATATAATGGAAAGAGCCAATATGCCCCAATATGCCAAGGCAAGGCAAAAATAGAAAAGCTTAATCTGAAACAAGCTGTTGCATATTAAAAAACGTAATGCCCCTCAAATAAAAATAGGAATAAACTCAGCTGACTATGGAAAAACACATACCTATAAAAAAGAATGAAGCTGAAATCAAACCCCTGTTGAAGGGAAAAACTATACATGAGGAAGAGAAGCATCTACTTGATATTTTCAAAAGTATTAAGGAAGACTAATGTTGTACTTTGCTATCAGAATGACTTTCAGGTCTTACCTTTAAATATTTGGCAGCAACAGGGCTATATAGCCTCCTTTTATACCACCATCACAAGAAGCAAAATAAACATCACAGAGTAGGAAAAAAGGCTACATTTCTCATCTTGTTCCATAAATGTGGTCTTGATTCAATTTATTAGGAAAAAGTTCACATCAAGAACACAGTGAACTTGTTTAAACTATTACTGCCATCTGCTGGTACTATTTAATGAGAAAAAAAAGGATCTGGGTTGTTCAACCCCAGGATCAGCTTTTTACAGAAGCAGCCTAATTAACCAAAATGAAGATTGTCACATTTATACATGCTTAAACCAGGCTATCTGTAATCAAATCTCATTATAATGTAATATATAAATTGTACAAACTCTGATTATCCTGCATGATTGTTTCCCTGTAGATTTTTAATGACTATTGCCTGCTTATTTTGTCAAGTCCTGGAAAATCTCATGAAACCAGATCGGTTCTCTGCTCCTTCCCCACTCCCCCACCCAGTTCCTTCCGGGAAAAGCAGATTCCTAACTATTAACTGTAATAAGGCAAGTACACCAGATGATTAGTTTTGAATCCCATTAAAGATGCACTGTTAATTACATGTGTGATTGGTTGTGGGACTCTTCTGTTTTATGGCCCTAATTAGGCTAGGATAGGGAAATATGCCCATTTGCTGATGCTGCATCTTGGGCAGTCAAATATTGACAGCCCTTATTGACAGTTTTAAGCATATGAAGGAAGATTAAATTATAAAAAGAAATGTACCCAAAATATAATAATTACACATTTAATGTTATCGCTCTTATAACTAGGGCACAAAAATTAATCTACTTCCTATAGACAGTAGCAGAGATACAGACACCTCTTCCTTGCCATTTAGTGGTTGACAGGCACTTGGCATAATTAGAACCATTCTAAATGAATATGTGAACATGTTGATCTATCAAGGTATTCATGAAATAGTTTTATATATACATGCATACATACATATGATACATACATAGATCCATAGCTTAAAAAACAACTATCTACAGGCTGATGTTAATTTTGATACATATTACTAACTTAAGCCAAGCACTTTGCTGACTTGTGAGCATTGGAAGCTAAACAGGGCATTGGTCCTACCTGATACGCTCTTTCTTGTTGTGCTAAGCAGAGAATCCCAGTAAATGGTTTTGTCTCCTGCTGATCACATGACTGAGTTGGCCAATCAATTTCGCTGTCATTGCTGGCACCTTCCCAGTTTCCGGCAAAGAATATTGATCGACCTGTACAGCTCCTGCAAGTAAAAATCTTCTGCTTCCCTACTAAGAGTCATATTGGATTAGGGTGAGGGTTGGATTCTATGTTCAGCACAACGAGAAGGAGCGTATCAGTAGGACCAACACCCTTTCTCTGTTGTTGCTGAGGCAGAGAATCCAAATGAATGGGACTTACCAAAGCTAATCGTCTCAGGATGGGTCCAATGTGAAAAAATTAAGTTGTCTTATCCAAGCATATTTGCTGCAGGACTCTATGTCCAAAGGCAGCATCTGTTGAGGCAAAGATGTCCACCATGTAATGACGGATAAATGGATAAAGAGTTGCCCAAGTAGCTGCTCTACATATTTCTTCAATGGACGTCTGAGTGGACCATGCCACCATTGTGGCAGCACTACTAGTCGAATGGGCCATTATATGCCCAGGAGTCAGTAAACTCATTGTCTCACATGCCTTGGCAATGCATGTTCTAATCCATCTGCCAATCATAGTGGATGTGACCTTCTTCCCTAATGTAGAAGGGAGAAAGCTGACAAATAGTGATTCTGTTTTTTTGACAGAAGCTGTTCTCTTGATATATATATATCAAGTGGCTAAGACATCTGCCTAGAGTGCAGGCAATGCAGGTTCAAATCCCATAAGGGTATGGCTGGCTGATGATGGCC
>JAEANM010014250.1:0-14078 GCA_017656035.1 Myanophis thanlyinensis
AAGATTAGGCTAGCAACAACACCAGGATGTTTCTTTCCTGCCTTCCTTACAGGATTAACCCTGTAAAGTGAAAAAACCAAAAGGAGATTTCTTCTAACAACCAGTTCTCCAAACTGCTTAGGAAATTTACTACTGGTTCTAGCGAATAGGCTAGAAACTGCTGAATTTCACCTCTGTGTCAACAGCATACTATACCTGTGCTTAAGGACATGCAATAGGAGCTTCCAAATACAATTCAAAGTGCTGGCCTTGATCTACAATGTTCTATATTGCATGGTGCAAAAATATCTTCAAGATTGTGTTCTCCACCCAGAATCAACCCATCCTGTCCAATCATCATGAATCTCACATTTCCAAGAGAGAAAGGGAGCTGATTATGGACCTCATAATCCAGGTGATTATGCATTTTAATTAATGAAATAATCCCCCCATAGATATTAGATTGACCTCCACAGTGATGGTTTTATAGAATATATTAAATTCCAAAAGTCCTTTAGTAGTTAAATGTTGCCTATGCAATAACTATTAGTAGTGAATTGAGCTATAGGGAGATGGTTGTAGTTAATGGGCTTAATTATGTTATTGTCTTGGTTGTTTTTTGTTACTCTGAATATTTTAATGTTTTGTTGATTTATTTTAATGTTTAACTTATCATCATCATCACTTCATGGTATATTGCATTTTAATCAAGATTTGATTAAATCAAAAGTGTAATTTAAATCTAAAACGGTGAGCTTCTTGTGGTTACACGAATTATGATTTACCATTGAATATGATGTTTCATTTCTGCAACTGCAAAACAATGCTTCTTGTACTATGAACTCACAATAAACCCCAGACCTTAGTTAAAATGCACCACACAGTGCTGTTAAGAGGGTAGTAGGCAGAAATAAACAAAATGATTTTTTCTTAGCTTGATATATAAACATGGTTTTTCTGTATTTTCATTGAATGTAGTAGTTCAGAATACATCATCTCCTGAATTTGATTATTAGATGTGCTTTTTCATATACATTCATTGTATGTAGTGACAACAAACCCTTGAAATTTATTACCACTCAGTTAATTTATTTATTATTGAACATTTTATTAACCTATACACTTTGCTGCCTGTGCATCTTTAATGGGTTTATAGTAGGATTATTCATTTATTCCTCTTCCTGAAATAGAACATCCATTATTCACTTATGACACCTATAGTTATTAATTATATTACTCTGGGCTCTCCCATAATAGTGAAACCACTAATTGTGGAGCTATAATGCATACTTATTTCAAGAAGCATGTACTTTCATGGGTGTTTCCAAGAATCAGTGACATCCCTGCTTTCTTGTATTTTTGGTGATGACAAAGATGAAGACCAAATCAAATTCAGATATCTAACTTGTCCATTTAGCAGGACATTAATACCAGCAATAAAGCTATAAATATTTCTTCAGGTTCACTCTCTCAACCGTGCTGGAATAATTATATATTTCTCAATGTCATAAAGAAGACACAAAGTTGGGAATAAGAGCAAGTCTTGGGAAGGCTGGGACAATTTTATATATCATAACTCTATTCTTAGTTTGTGTTCAAGTCCATGTAATCAACTCTACACTATTCCCTTAAGAAGAAATAAAGTTCTAGATTCCCTACTTGTTTTTCTTATCTTTGACTAGTAAACCCCTACTCCTGACGACTTGTGTGCTGCATGTACCTTTAAAGTTTTCAATAGTACTGTCATCATCATCACCATCATCATTCTAGCCATTGTCTATTCACTGCAGGATGAAGGCCTCTTCTGCAGGTTTCCAACCAAAATGGTCTTGAGCTTTCTTTTGCCAGTTGGGCCTGCAATACTTGCTGATGTGGTCACTCCATCTTATTTTAGGTCTCTTTTGTGGGCGTTTTTTTATCAAGAGGGACCCATTGTATGACCTCCTTGGTCCAACTGCCATCAGTTCTTCTTGCTATGTGGCCAGCCCATTTCCATTTCAATTCTTTTACTCTTTTGCTGACATTGTATATTTTCATTTGTTCTCTAATCAATGTGCAGGTTTTTCTATCTTGTCTTGTGATGCTGAGCACGTATCTTTCCATGGCTCTTCGCATCACTTGTAGCTTTTGTATTCATTGTGAGGTTAGTGTCCACATTTCACCCACATATGTTAGAACTTTATAGTATCTATAAAGAGTGGTAGCTAATATCCTGGACCCTCTTTTCTAAATATCAACACTGTGGGGCTTTTTGCAAAGGCCGGCACAACCTAGCCACTCTTATCTGCTATTGCTTGAACCCTGTTTCCCAACTGGTTGAAATACTCATAAGGGCTCAGCCAGAATTATTATTAGGACACTCTTTTACCATTGACACCATTCTACACTCACTACTACTGTTTTGCTCCCAGATCCTCTCAGCCCTTTCAGTCTTCTCTTTTCTTTTTCCATCCTAATATCACCATGAATTCTGTACAGCTGAACTTCTCTAGAAGGCAATACAAAAAACTGCAAGTCTAGGGCCTTTAAATATAACATAGAAAGGAAAGCTCAGGTGTTCCAGCTACCATCTGTCCATACCAATAGCAGATTAGACCATTCGTGCATCTTATAATTCTTGGAAACTGGAAGTTTCATTTTATTATTAATGTTGGCCTCACTTTACTATTACTTCACTTCTTCATTACTTCTTGGCCTCTCTTCAGGTTTTCTCCAATGGCTTAGGATTCAGCCCATCTACCAGTGGTTCAGTTCCAATTCTCTGTAGGCTTATAATGATTGTCCACCAGCTGTTCAGAGTCACCTTGTCCACACTCCTTCCCATCCACAATGCAGTTGGGATTTAGAAGTGGTGTCTGCTACTGGGTGCCAGCTGTTGACCTCTGTGCTGTATTGAGTTGTGTCAGTCATAATAGATTTACTCAAGGAAAAAACCTCGTCATACTGGGAATAGCATCATCACATCCACTAAGCAAAGGTGACAGAGGAAGTATTTATAGTTAGAGGGGCTGCTGCAAGTCAGGCCCAAATGCAGTAAACACTGGATAACAGGAAGGGGAGGACAGCAGCATAATAAAACTAAATATAACTCTATTCAAATAATTTAATCCTTTAATCCTGTCATAAACTCATTAATGTATGCTGTCAAATTGAAAGGCATAGACTTTTCTCCATTACTGTTCCCTGCTTCTGCTGCAGTTCTGTCCAAGCTAGACACTCTGGTGCCAGATGTCCTTCAGTTACGTATCTGTACAGCAACAGTCATAATGCTTTAATGAACTGGGATATATATATCCCATATATAGCAATATATATATTTATATATTACTACTGCTGTGTATCTATGCTGTCCAGTAAAACCCATTATCTCTATTAGTCTGCCAGTAGCAAATCAGTAGAATTGCTTGTTCCTTTAATTGATAGAACGCAACTTCTCCTCCTACTGATAGATTACCCCGAGCTAACAGCTCAGCGGCTTATTCCCCAGAGTTTACTATCCAATCCAGAGTGATCAGTTTATTCTTTCAGTAATAAATCCTAGGCTATCAATATATAATAACCTTTAATAACCAATAGCAATAGACTTGTGTCTGCTTCATAAGACCTCTTCAAAATTAACTTTTCCACCCCTAAATATCTGCATAATTTAGCAGGAGCAAAATAACATTTCTAGCACATGGGCATTAATACACTCCATGCAGGAGTGATAACAGACACATTCAGATGTTGATTTAATCATGTGCTTTGGCTATCTCTATAATGTCTGTTTACATAAACCATGGAGTGGCCTGAGAATGTGTTATAAATATAAAAGCAACTGGGAACTGACTCTGAAAGGGAAGATTAAGAAGCACGGTCCCTGTTTGATCTGCAAACGAATCATCACACTCTAAACATTCAATGCTTTTTTATTCTGATAGGCTGTGAATTTTGCATGCATATCAGAATCCCTGGTTTTATGTATGCCTTCTTCTTTACTACATCAGAATGTGGCAATTGTATAAGGCCCCAGTTTACCCATTAAAAAGTCACTGAATACTTCATTGCTGATTTTTTTTGCAACAGAACTTAGGTTTTATAGTGGCAAAGGTCTCAAATACAGCCAGTTATGGTATGCTTTGTTTAAGGGCCAAAGCTCAAAAATTCAAGGAAATTGCTCTGAAGATGGAGATCTACAATACGTAAAGAAAACTATGTATCAAATGCAGGACATGCTCCCAGGAGTTCCATGACACTGTGTGCAAACCTTGGCTTGTTTACATCATTTTTACTCATTAACCCATTATTGTTGAGTTCTTTATAAGATAGCTGCTCTGCTGCCTGCCTGATTGTTTTGACTGCTTTTTTGCAATTTCTGTGGCTCTACTATCTGTTTGTTTGTTTTTTCAGGAGAAATAACCTCAATTATCACACCTGATCATGTTTTTAGAAAGGCATTGTGATATTGTCAGATCTGGGGTTTGATTAATTTCCTACTAATCCCCAACTTGGCATTTGCCTATTCGCACTAGATGAGCAAGCTTTATGTTTTGAAGAGACTGAATGGGGAAGACCATAAAAGCAGAGAGGCATTAGAAGAGAAGACATCAGGTCTGAGTTCCACAATGCATGACCAGATATTCACAGGGAATAAAAGCTTTATAGCCTTCTCCCAAATAGCTATTCTCAGGAATTCTGCAGGTAAGAAACAGCTTCTATTACAGTCATTCAATCTTTCTATCAAATCACACAACCTTTATTGAATTTGTCCAGTCCACTTTTTAAAATGTCTAACTCAAAGTTACTTTTTCAGATGGCAACAATTCAATAATTTTAACTATTGTTGGGTAAAAGAAGTATTTGCTTTCAAGGTTTCCAAAGTTCCTAAATTTAATTTCCGTGCATGATTACGAATTTACAATATTGTTTATCAGAAGGAAAAATGTCTCAGACAATGTATGATTTTATATAATGTATGCAGCTGTTCCATTACACAAAGCTTTGTTTGTTTTAATCTCCTAAATTGAAAGGGTCTTTAAAAACAAAACCTTTTTAAAAAAGGTTTAAAAACAAACCTTAAAAAAAATTTATTGGCTATTCAAGGAGGTTTGCTAAAGTTTTGAAAGATTCTTTTAAAAGAGATAACAACACTGAAAAGAAATCAAAGACCTCATCAGCATGTAGTGATGGTTTTCTCGAATGTGACTCACATTGCATGTTATCAATTTAGCAAGCATTCTCCTGAAGTACTGCAGGCGACTTCTGTTGACTGCTAACTGACTGCAAATTTTTGCAGATCTCACCAGATCAAGGTTGACTTTGCCATTCCATCCCTCCAAGGTCAGTAAACCGAGGATCCAGATTGTTGGGGGCAATATACTGACTCTGTAAACCGCTTAGAGAGGGCTGTAAAAGCACTGTGAAGCAGTATATAAGTCTAAGTGCTATTGCTATTACTTTGGAATGGTTCCCTTCAGCGAATATGTCCACTTTTTGAATTTACTCCTTTTCCAGCCTAGTGTTCTCCATATCTGCATAGTGATATGTTAGTCCAACTGAAGAAACCCTGGTTCGAGTAGTCTTAATCACTGATGAATTAGACTAGTTACAAAGCATTGGTACAGTATTGATCTTGGGGATGCTTCTATATATGTTCTTTCAGGGGAAGTCCTAGTAATTCATTCTAATCTCTACTTTCTATTTTTAATTAGTTATCAACCAATAAGGAGAATGCTCCTATTATAAAACTTGCCAGATGAAAGCTAATCCTTTTGATGAGACCTAAAAAAAGTGTCTTGCCCTTTGATTTCCTTTCCTATTTAAATCCTTCTTTCTCTTAACTTATAACTAGTTATGAACCAATAAAAAGGTTGCTCCTATTATAAAAATTCAGATATAATGTTTATTAACTTATCCTTATTTATAATATTAATTGAGATTCTCAGCAAATGATAAAAGATAGGAATTACTACTTATTAAGTTGTGTTGACTCTTCTTCAATCAGATTTATCTTTTGTTGTTTTGTATTTTGATGTTTATTAATGCTTTCCAGAAATATATCACAAACAAATGTTATACTGAATGCTCTGTAATATTCTTTATGAATCTTTTTTCAAAACTGATTTCACTTGCTAACTTTCTGACTATTTTATAATTCATTTAAGAACTCTTAGATATTATCTAGACCTGATAATTTATTTTCAATCTGCTTTAAGATTTACATCTCAATAATCTCCTTCTTGAAAATAACAATTTAAACACAAGAATCTCCCTTAGACTTCTACCAAAAAAATTCCATCGTCCTATCAATCATATTTAATATACTTCTCCTCTGAAGATGTAAACTCTTCCCTAAGTTAGTTAGTTTTCTGCTACTGAGGAAAATACTGTCATTATTGATATTATTACTGATATTATCCTATTCTGCTCCTCCACCCATCTTTTCTCATTGTTTATAGGCCTTTGGTGCAATTTATTTTCCTTCAACTTAAACAGTATTTAAGTAAATGTCCATTTTTTGAAGACTCTTTTGTTTGTTTTCATTTTTTAATTAATTAATGTGCTAGTGACTTTGTGGACTAGCATTTCCATAGAAACACCTATATACAGTCTCCCTATCCATTCATCTCTTATGTGTGCATTTCTTCTTCAGTCTTCTTAATAGAATATCCCATTTTTCAGTAAGTCATGGTTTATTTTTTCCTATTCCTTTAAGAAAAAAAAGTTTTTACCAAAAGGGAGAAAAGGAGAAAGAGAGAGAAAAGCAGAGAAAGGGAGAAACAAATAAAGGATACTTGAAGCTATTGATAAACCTAGAAAGTCTGTGGATGTTCAAGAAGTACTTCCTGGTGTTACAGATGTTTTTAGACTACAATTTCCATAATCTTTTACAATTGGTCACACCAGCTGGAGCTGAAGAAAATTAAGATTAACATATGGAAGGCTTCCTGCCCTGGAATAGGAAAGCAAGACTCCAATTCAACTCTCAAATCCTCAAACAGTTCTGAAAAAACATGCACTGGGAAGGAGATAGAAGGACTAGATGCAAAGATAGCAAGAGACCCTCTTAATGGTAGGTGTTTATAATGTATAGGACAGTGATGGCAAACCTTTTAGAGACTGAGTGCCCAAACTGCAACCCAAAACCCACTATTTTATCACAAAGTGCCAACATGGCAATTAACCTGAATAATGTTTTACTACCTAAAACAATGGTGGTGAACCTATGTGCCAGAGGTGGCACTCCAGCGCAGCTCCATCGCATTTCTCTGTGGCATTTCTTGCCATCATTTCTCTCTGCCTTTTTCTGTTTCTGTTTCTCTCTCTCTCTCTCCCCCCTCCCAGGAAACAAACCTCTGAACTGGTGCTGGTGGTGAGAATCTGATGTCCAGAGGCCAACAACCCAGGAGCAGCATCAGTGGATAGCCAAAGACCAGCTGACTGGCAGGGAGGTGGGGCATCCCAACACTGGCAGCTCTGCAGGAAAAGCAACTGACATCCAGGAGGCAAGAGCGATCCAAGACGATGCAGGGTTGCATTGTGGCTCCACATCATAATGGGCTTCAGGAGGAGGAAACCCTATCTTCCCCATCATGAAGCGCACTAAAATTCACTGTGCTGTGCAAGGCTCTGTGAAAGCAGCGGGCAGGCCATGGGGGCAGCAATGGCAAATGTACCATGATGAAGGTAGAATGCTGTTTCATGCATGGTGCTGGGCTGGGGCGATGGCGCGCATGCCCACAGAGAGGATTCTGAGTGCCACCTCTGCCACGCATGCCATAGGTTCGCCACCATTGGTATAAGAGCAAGAATTTCAGCAGGAATTGCTTGCATGACAATCTAAACATAGTGAAATTTCTTCTTCTGCATTATTGATGTTTTAACTGAAGAAATGTTAAAATATGGATGTGGTTTGCTTATGGAGTGGCTGTTCAACTTGATTAATGCATGTATGTGTGAAGACAACATCTGTGCCTGATGATTAGAAAAATATTATTACTAGTCCCCTAGGTAGTAAGGGAGAAAACAAAAATAAGGAGATTCATTTATACAAATCAGATTTTTTTACTCTTCAGCAGGATAGTGAGCAACAACCATTCATATCTTCATCACCTTTTATATAAACTTCTACATGGGGCTGTCTTGGAAGACAACCTGAATGGTTAATTAAGGTGCCTCATCTATTAATTGGGGTAGTAGATTCAGCAATGCTACACCTAAGAGACAGGACTGTATATACTGGTTTTTATACAAAACATTCCATGTTGTTCACTGATATTTGAATTCTTTGCAGTATTCACCTACACGATGCAACAAGGACTCTGTATCTGAAAAGTAAAATATCAGATCAGATACTTGTGTTTCACAAGAAAAATAGGTGGCAAAAATAAAACTATAGTCTTGTGTGTATTTTGATAGAATGTTCACCAAAGATGGAATAGGTGGAAAAATTTAATGTATGCACAGGCTGGTAAAACAATAATACATAATATATAATCAGTTGAGATACACGAATGAATGGTGTGTTTAAGGAGTAAGAGGCAGTACATGAAGCAGTGTAGAGATATGGCAAAAACAAGGATGACTTGTAGGTGTGATAGGATGCAGTGAGCAGGTGGATCCCAAAGAGCAGTTTGCATGACAGAGAAATAAGAGGCAACTGAGCCCTGATATTATGTGTAAAATAAAAAGGGTGAAGACAGTCCCTCCCTAATACTTCACAGAGTACATTATAGATGGAGATACTAGAGTTCTCAGTCGGACAAGATTTTGCTTATAGGAGTGAAACAATAAAGAAGTCACCTGGGGGAAATGGTCATATATCATTCTTGATTTTATGTCTAACAATAGGTTAGAGGGGTATAAGGAATAATGTTTGCTTTTTTTCTCCTCTTGCCTCATGTCTTTAATTCTTTTGCTTGTTACGCCGCTTCCTACAGAAATGCACAAGGTGTGCTTGTGTGTATGTGTGTGATTTCATGGTCATCTCATGTGCCATTGTTCTGCGGAAGATCTTATTCCCACAGTACAGTCTTATATTTAAGGATAATTTACCCATGTACTGAGACTATATTACCATTATCCTTCTCATCTTTGCTTCTACCTTTTCTTATTGGTATCATTGTTATGATTATATTACTTGTGTTTTGTATGTACACTGAGAATTTATGTACCAGGGACAAATTCCTTGTGTGTCCAATCACACTTGGACAAATAAAATATTCTATTCTCTGCTATTCTGTTCTGTTCATTTGCATCCAATCAATTTCAAAATGGAGAATGGCTTTCCCAGCACCAAAGGCCCTGAAATCCTACACCAGAATAGGAAAAAAAATAGCTGTATGGTTTGCTTCCATGAATATCTGTAGAAACCTCAGATAGAGGTGATGAAATAATAGTTATATTCCAGAATACTGATTACTTTCTTTTTCCTTCTCTGGTTCTAAAACGATGGTTATCTTTTTCAAACATTGTACATCTCTGTAACAACTTTCTTTCTCTCCAAATTAAGATTATTTCTTTGTCAAAGGAAAATAAAATGTGCACAGGGGATAAAAATTGTCAGATAGTTTATTCTGAATGAATAACATCTCTTGATCCAGTTAACAGCTTATTTTTCAGCTTGTATTATTGTTACAAATCTCCTCAGAGATGCATTTGCAAATGAAATGATTAAAGAAAACCCTGTTCTGAAGCTTAAGCAAACAGTAAGCCAAAAGAATACTATATTTCATTCTTTAAAAGCTATCATTTTACCTAGAGAGCTGCTTAGTACAATTATACATGTTTTGCTGGGCGCCCAGCTTCATTAAACATCTATTTTATCATGTGCACTGATTAGCCTAAGTACTGAGCTCCTATGAAGGTTCTTATCAAATAGCTTACATAATCAAATGGAACACAGCTCCTTCATTAACTTTATAGTTTTATTACCTGGATTTAAAGCACTTTTTTTCCACAAGGTTTCTCCCCTTCCCCCCTTAGCACTTAAAATTACCTTATTTAAAAAGTAATGTCACTGTCAATATTTACACAACATTATGCTTTCTTTCCACTTTACTGTAAAGTATTTAACACAAGCCATCTCTCTAATACCTTAGAGGCATTTTTCACCTGTTTTCATATACTCCCAAATTGGTTCTCTAGTTTTTCTTTTCTGGTCCTCTTCTGACAACTCATCTTTATTTTTTTATATTGTTCATTTAACAATAGTAATGATTAAACATTGTTGTGTAGAGATGAATGGAGAAGTTGCTAGAACCTGTGCAGTTTAGGGGGACAAAACCCAGCAAACACCTGATGCAAAGTTTTGTACACTGGCAATGCTATTGTGATGCTTAATGATAAGAATGTTATGTTGTGCAGTATACATAGATCAAAAGTATTTTAAAAATAAGATACTTCAAATAAAAAATGTAGTTTTAATGCCGGCAATCACTCACATGTGCAACTTAGCTGAAAGTGAAGAAGTGGAATAAGAAATGGAAACTGCAATATGAGCAAACTCTTCTTCCTTCAAGTTTTGAAATTATTTACAGGACCTGTCAGGAAACAATAAAAATTAGGCTAGGTAAACTAGTTGTGCCCATTCCCTATTTATTCACTGATGCATTCAATCATTCATTCAAAATATTTGTAGGGAGCTTTTTAGGATAAAACCTTAAACAAATCTTTTTGGCATGTAAGGTTACAATATGTAAAGCAAAACCCATTGTAACCTGATAAAACATAGGAAACAGATGATTAAGTCATGAAAATAATTAAAGGAGGCTATTTACCAGTGATTTTCTTTATCTCTTAATAAAATAGGTAAATAGTTGGGCTGGTAAAACTTCATTTCATTTACTAACGTGACAGCAAAGTTCTATAACCTGTATACATCGGTATACGGAAGATCAAAGCAGTCAAGTTAATGGGTCTAACTACATCATCAAAGTTCTGTCCCTTTTGAATGTGCATTACTATCTGAGGTTGGTGCAGTCTATAATCTGTATTTCATTAATAAATGTATATGGTTCTCTAACTCATATATGAGTGACTCCAGGTCACAATACCCAGTCCCCCATGGCAGCATCAATGCAATCACATCAACCAGCTTTACAAGTGCCTTGTAAGCCTTTTGATGATGTGGAAACTTTAGGAATTGGGTCAGTCTTGTTTAATAAAATGACGGACTAGAGGTGAGATGATAGCAGTGTTCCAGTATCTAGGGGCTGCCACAGAGAAGAAGGGGGAATCAACCTATTCTCCAAAGTACCTGAAAGCAAAGCAAGGATAGAAACTTATCAAGGAGGGAGCCAACCTAGAATTAAGGAGAAATTTCCTGATAGAGACTCCAATCAAAGAGCGGAACCGCTTTCCGTCAGAAGTTGTGGATGCTCCACCACTGGAGGTTTTTAAGAATAGATTGGACAACCATTTGCCTGAAATATTATAGGGTCTCCTGCTTGAGCAAGGGGCTGGACTAGAAGACCTCCAAGGTCCCTTCCAACTCTGTTATTCATTTCTGTGAAACTAATCCTAGTCTTTACAACTTCCTGTTTTATGGAACCATTTCTTTACCAAGAAGCAGTGACCGTGCAATTGCTGCAAACCTATCATTTCAACTGGATATAACTTTTACTTCCAAAATGGAGGTTGGGTTGCCATGCCATGGCTGCCCAGTTGAAATCCTTCTCATTCTTCCTGCAGGGGACTTAAAGAATCTCAGCTTGAAGACTACCCAGACATTTTATAGGGTGTGTACAATATATAAGAAAGAAAGAAAGAAAGAAAGAAAGATTAATTTACTAAATTGATATGGCCACCAATCTCAGATACATGCCTGGGAGGCTAAAAAGACAGATATAATCACACATGAGCAGGCCACAAAGCAAAAGGGAAAGCCCTAAAGTAAAAGAGGTTAGAGGATATTTCCGTTTATTGCATTATATACAAAGTAGGAGTATACACAGTAGTATTCTGTCTAAATTGATGGTGCTTGTACAACAGTGATACCACTAGGAGGCTCTGTAGGAGCAGGAAGATATTTGCCTTGGTATTTGACCCCTCTCTTTGTCATACCAGAATGCCTGGGCCCTTCCACAACCAGCTCTCTGTAGAAGCCCTAATAAATGTCATTCGTAATTGGACAAAAGATTTAACCTACCTTAGTGAGTAAATAAAGCCAAGTACTCAGAAAACATTAAGAATCATTGTAAGCTTCTTGGGCAATGGTTGGTTCGAAAGAAAGGGTGGGAGACAGGTTAGTTATAAAGTGCCATGCACATGGATTGCACTAAATGTACCATAACAGCATTTTGAAGAGACAAAGAGACATCAATGGCATCTTCTTTTTTTAGGAGTTGCAAATCAATTAGGATTATGCACGATGATGCAGCATTGTAGTTTGTCAAATGCAGCCCAGACTCAAGCATCAGCTGTAAGACTCTTCCACACTGTTCGGGAATGCTCAAGAAGAAATTCTGATTAGGAGAAAGACCACATTTAGCCACGATATCTCTAACATTTAACAGAAGAGAGATGAATTATTTCTCTTAACCTCTCTACCTCAAAGTTTATGCAATATTTAAAAAAATGTTTATATATCTGTACAAGTTAGAAAACATACTTCCTATCTTAAAGCTGTATGTATACAAAATGTTGCAGTGTGAAAACACGTCATATAAAAATGCTAGCATTTTACTTTTTTTTTCTACACCTGCTCATTAGTGAGATCATGTTTTGAGCTACTTTGGACTCAATCTGTAAGATACAATTGCTCAGGAATTTCTTATTATTAAGCAACAGTGCATCACAGAATGGTATCTTTATGAATAAGCAACAGAGCATCACAGAATGGTATCCTTATGAATAAGCAACAGAGCATCACAGAATGGTATCCTTATGGAATCACACAATAGAGTTATTATTATTATTATTATATCTTGGCAAAATAGCATCCAGGATGCATTTGCAGTTAGTCCTCAATTTACAAGAACTCTTTTAGCAACTGTTTGAAGTTATAAATGGCACAGAAAAAAGTGACTTATGACTGGTTCTCACACACAGCATTCCAGCATGATACAAAAATTGGACACTTGGTAACAAGTTTATGATGCAGTTTATGATGGCTGCACCATCCCAAGAACATGTAATGACCTTTTGCAACCTTCCCAGCTGGCTTCCAACAAACAAAGTCAATGGGCAAACCAGTTAACTGCATACTTCACTTAAGAACTGCAGTGATTTGCAGTTCTTAACAACTGCAGCAAAAAAGTTCATAAAATCGGGTGTAACTCACTTAATAACCACCTTGTTTAGCAATGGAAATTCTAGTCCCCATTATAATAAATCAAGCACTAAGCATTGCTTAGAATCTAATCTGGTATTTGCTCTATTCTTTAAAGCAGTGTTTCTCAACCATGGGCACTTTAAGATGTTTGGATTTCAACTCTTTGTTTAAACAAGTTTTTCTGGCTGGGGAATTCTGGGAGTTGAAGTCCAAACATCTTAAATTCACCAAGGTTGAGAAACACTGCTTTAAAGTATTCCATAGTCCAAGCCCTACGTATATGAGGCAGTAAGTGTATGTTAGCTAGCCAGTCTTCTGTTGAAGTTATCTTCAATATTCTCTCTGCAAGAAATTAAAACTTTTACAGTTTCATCAACAAAACAAACAAAAATCATTTGTGCCTTGGCAATGTTTAATTTTACTATATTCTTTATTAATTTTGAATAACGTATAGCATTTTCAGAGTCTGATATTTGAATATATCTTAGCCAGCTCAAGAAAGCTGAGACTAGGATGTAAATGCCAATCACTGAGATACACATTTTCTAGTAAAGACTAGGTCCATGCATCCTTTCTTATAAAGGTAATGTGATAAATCTTGAAAAATAACTATTTGAATTTGCAAGGACAGATTTAAATTCCAAATACTTTTTTTTTAACTTTGTAACCATTTTTGGGGAAGGGGGGAATTCAAATTTGGAAGGAGGAAATGTTGGCTCCCTGCTATGCACATAATATAAAATTTCATCAACTACAATATTTTAAAAGACAGAAGACTTGAGATATATCACATCTAAATGGAAATATCATCTATGGAAGGTAACATTTATCAACATCACTTTGAAAT
>JAEANM010014251.1:0-14077 GCA_017656035.1 Myanophis thanlyinensis
CGCCCCCTCTCCCTAGGGACTCGGGGCGGTTTACAGCAAATAAAAATAGATAGACAAAATTTAAAAACCAGTATAAAGGAGAGATCTGGTATTTTTTGTGAGGTTTGGCCTGACATGAAAATACATTTCTAATCTTGCATCCTACTTTGCACATTTATTCATAACCCACCAAGATATTACAGAGTCCTAAATCAAAGAGGCATCATTGGATGAGAAAAAAATATGTACAAAATTATAGGGCAGTAAATAAGGAACAAAACACCTTCAGAGATTTTTTTTAACATAGAATGGTGGTTTCATTTTTCCCCTGTCAGATTGCATATAAATCTGATCTTGACTGGCTTAAAGGCATTGGATGGAATACATTTGGATCTCTTGAGTCGGAAAAGAACAAGAAAGCTTCTGAGATTCTAAGTGAAAGAACTTATCGTCAGCATCCAGACACAATTAAATTCACAAGCATTCCTGATTCAATGGAAGTTGTTCTTGCAAAAGAAAATTCAAAGCATAGAAGTGATGTGAGTGTTTCTCAATTTGAGGGGTTTTGCTGCTTGGGGAAACAGTCAACAGCGAAAAAACAATTTGGAAGTGGGCAGGAGAAGAAAGCAATAGATTCTGCAGTATAATGTAGTTGTTTGATTCCATCCCTGAACCTATATTTCTTCAAAAGTAAGTTACATTCAAATAAACTCAAGATGGTTTAGAAATTTGTTTTTAGGACTGTAGAGCTCTCTTTAATAAATTGCAGTTAAGATCCGCTGATCAACAGAACTGGTTTCCAAGTAAATAAGATTACTTATTTACCATTATAAATTACCATTTGATAATGGTAAATATATTTAAAAAATAAAATTTAATGTAGGAAGAATGAAGTTGCTCATTGGATTTATTCAGCAAAATGGTATTTTTTTGTAAGTTTGATTTCAGCTTTTTCTGAAAATTAATAGAAATGAGCATCCTTGAAAATATAATGGATTTCACTTAATTTAAAGAAACAATTGTATCTCTTTTGCATAACTATTTCCTTCCTGCATAACTTTGTAGATAGATTATGATGAAGGAACCTTCTACCAGAATTTTCATAACTATTTCTTCTGCATGCTGAGAACAACTCATAATGTTTTGCATTATCTGAATACTGTGCTGTGAAAGATCATATTGCATATAATTTATCACTGAAACATACTGATTCAGTCTTTGTTTTTGCTTTCTAGAGACTTTATCGAGAAGCTTGGGACAAAGATAAGACTCAGATTCATATCATGCCTGACACTCCTGAGATTGTGTTGTCCAGAATCAACCTAGTTAACTTGAGTGATGTAAGTTTGATACTGGTTTGATTACACTATCAAACATTTAGTGTTGCACTAGAGTGTTGCACTCCTAACTTTCATTGGCTCTCTTCTTAGAAACTCTACAAATTAGGACTGGAAGAATTGAAAAAGAAAGGCTATGATCTTCCACCTGATGCCATACCAATCAAGGCAGCAAAAGCATCTAGAGAAATTGCCAGCGAAGTAAGGAACTCTGTTACTGTATTTTAAGGAAAAGTGGCATGCAGTGTTTTGTTTTGTCAGTCTTCCTCTTATTTGGTATCTGAGGCTCTAGCATACTTCCCAAAGGCCTCTGGAAGCAATCCATTCACTGCTAAGGACTCAGAGTCTGGTTCTTGATGGAGAGGTAAATGAGTATCTTGCACATCATAACTGTGGTCTTTGATTTCCACAGGGGCTATGTTTCAGTCTTGTCTCCCATTGACATGATGGCCCCAATCCTTGGTTTATATGTATGACCACTACACACAGCTCCCCCTTTAATATAATCTCATTTATCAATTAAGTTGCTAATTAGTCCTTGTGAGATTTTTCAATAGAGACTGATATATGCTATTATTATTATCTTCCATTTACATAAAATAATTTAAGATAACATCTTAATTAAAGGTATTAAATTTCATTCTGGATTAACCATTTTCGATTTTGAATGCTCGTATGATTAATGAAAATGAAAAAGGGAATTTTAAACTCTTTTTGAAAATTATAAGCAGGGAATTTTAAATCCCTCTCTTCTAACTTAATACTGCCTCAAATCATTCTTCATTTAAAAGGCATATATTTGTGAGTGGCAACAATATAAACTGAATAACAAATGAGTGAATAAACAAATGAATAAATACTAATCTCACATTTCTTTTATTGCTAAGAAAAAAATATTAACCTAATAATTTAGTTAGATTAATAATTACATAATTAAAACAAATAATGCAGACTCCACTTTAGTTTTCATATACGTAAATGAAAACTCTGAGTGAGATGGGCAGTTACAAAATATGAAATATAAATAAATAATATAAATAAAAATGTACTGAGAACTAAAAGAAAATCCTATTTTGATAAATATATAAAACTAGAATTTCTCGTATAAACAAACCGAGTTTCCCCCTACAACTCTTTAATATGTTGCCAATGTTACTGGAGTTAAAAGGAACATCCTAAATTTGAGATGATCTCCCCTCAAGGATGATTAAACACACACCATACATATCCTTCTGTAGGTACAGAAATCGTCCGAGTGATTTTGGGCCAGTTGCTCTCTTTCATCCCTAGACTGGAAAGTTTAAAAACAGCTACCTATTAACCTGCATAGGGTTAGCATGGTGGATTGTCATCCGTAACCTTCATTGAAATAGCCTGCATCCTGCAGTGGATTGATTTAGGCTGATAATACCTATCTCTATCTCCAGCTTTCTCTCAACAAACCAAAATACTTGTGCGTTGCCCAATCTTTCCCATCATGTCAACTTAAGTTCGTTAACCACAGATGAAATCAATCCTGGAAATCGTTCAGCAGTGTTGTATATAACTATATGTACACCCCAGTCACTCTCTTATTTTCGGCCAGATTTTCTGTTCTCAAAGAACGAGAATTGTTCACTCACCAGATAACCAACAATCCAATTTACAGATCATCAGCGGGGTGGGAGGAATAACTTGTTTTCCTTTTGAATTAATATAGATTTAAGTAGGTAATTACTAATAAGCTTAATAATAATAGTTAACAGGGATAAGAATAAGAATAATAATACCTTTAATAAACCCTTCTTAAAAAACTGAATACCGTGCCCTTTATCATCATTGCAATAAAAAGTGCTTACTGCTACTGATGTCTTAGGCTTCTCTGCATTTTCCGTTCTTTCCCCATCCCCAGCACCAAGAAGGATGGGAAATAATGGAGAATTAATGGGAAATAAAAATTTATTATACTGGAAAATATACTGTCAACTTTGAACTGAACCTGACAGCAGCCATCTTTCTGTTCCTCAGTTGCCACACAGAGGGAGATGGGGGGAAGGAGGTTGGGATGCATTACTAGACACAACAAAGAGCTTTCTGGTGATAACCAAGGTCATCTCTACTTGCAACTGATAAGGCTGGAGAAGGAGCGTCTGAAGAGCCTGCCAATTAACCCAATTGGGCAAAATGACCTGTGACACCTGGGGATGGGGTTATTTCCTAGTTTAATTACATTGTAACCCTGGGAAAGATTTAGATTTGGTTTTCCTTTGAAGCTGTTCCAATATGAAGTACTCATTAAAGAACACCTTTGAGAAAGAGACAAGTCTGAGTTCTAATTTGCTTGGGTTCATTAGTTGGAGCCTTGACATACAGATCTTTCAGTTGAGAGACATGCTGGAACTCAGCACTTGATATATAGTGATCAAATTGACTGAAAATATATTTCAATTTAGCATTTTTAGTTATATGAAAGTTTCTCTTTCTCTCTCTGTACAGTACAAATACAAAGAGGCATACCGTAAGCAGCTTGGTCACCACATTGGAGCTCGTAGTATAGAAGACGATCCTAAAATGTTGCATTCTATAAATGTAGCCAAGATGCAAAGTGAGAGAGAATATAAGAAAGTCTTTGAGAAACTGAAGACCAAATATAGCACTCCTGTGGATATGCTATCAGTCTTGGGGGCAAAGAATTGCCAGAAACTGGTCAGCGATATCTATTACCGAAATTATTTGCACCAGTGGACATGCCTCCCAGACCAAAATGATGTCATCCATGCCAGGAAAACATATGATCTTCAAAGTGATGTGAGTATAATTATGAGTATTTTAGCAACTTTGTAAATGTAAAGCCGTGCTTGATAGGCTAACCAGCTTCTTCTGCTCAGTGTTAATTCTACTCTAAGAACAACCATTATGGCTCATTCAGTTTGTTTCAATGAGTTTCATTGTTCACAGTGAAACTCAAGATTTAGAGATGTTTTAAGAAGCAGTAACATTAATAAAATGTTGAATAATAAAATAGCAAAACTAATAACTTTTCCTTCCTTCAGCTTAATTATAAATCAGACCTTGAGTGGCTCAAGGGTATTGGCTGGTCTCCTAGTGGTTCTCTGGAAGCAGAGAAGAATAAGAGAGCTTCTGAGATCTTGAGTGACCATGGATATAGACAGCACCCTGACACTTTTGCTTTTACCAGCCCTATTGATTCCTTACCTATGGCTTTGGCAAAACATAACTCCGAAATTATGAATCAGGTAAGTTTTGTCTATGATCCTTTCTTTAAATACATACACACATACCCTACACTTCAATGGAATAATATTGTTTTCTGTAATAAGATTTCAAAGTAAGTTATATACCGGTAGTGGCCCTACTAAAGTTTTAAAGATGTATATCAGTATATAGTGCATCTTAAAGATACATCATTGACTTCAGTTTGCTTTTTAGAGTTGAAGGTAAAGTTCAGTAGACACAACAAAGCATTCCTAGGTCAAAATGTGTTCTCTAGAACAGAATGAGAGCTTTGTAGAACTCATCAGAAATAGCCTTGAAAACTTATTAAATATCCCATTATTGATGAATTCTTGATGAAGAAATTCCTAGCTAAAGTGATTAGGATTTTATTTATGCAACAGGATTGTCACAAATATTGAATCTATTTATATTCACCTTATTTCCAACCCGGGCTTTAAAAATGAATAAGTTAAAGATTAAGTAATACTTTCTCATCTATTTTTGGATCCAGCACAAGTGTATACATTTGATTGCCTGCTGTAATCTGTAATTATAACGATGGTATTAACAATATAAAATGGGTTTCATAATTTCCATCCACAACACATAATTAGAATATATTTCACTGTATTGATTATTTTATTGTGCTTTTTTTTTAGCGTATGTATATTGATGCTTGGAATAAAGATAAAACCAGCATCCATATTATGCCTGATACCCCTGAAATTATACTGTCACAACAGAACAAAATCAACTATAGTGATGTAAGTGGATTTCTATTTGTCAAACCTATGAGAAGGGATGGGGAAAGAATATCCTCAGAAACACTAAAGCAATATTTGCTATCCATTTAGAAACTGTATAAACTGTCATTGGAAGAGGCCAAGAAGAAGGGATATGATCTTCGGATAGATGCAATTCCTATCAAGGCTGCTAAAGCATCCAGAGATATTGCAAGTGAGGTATGTATTTACATTGTATGATACAAACCACAAAGTTTTATTTGATTGTAGTGTTACCTATAATTTTAGACTTTTCCTTTATAGCAAGAATTGGATTCTTTTGAGGCTTGGTTGATTGTGAAAATTTTTTTTTGCAACTGCTACAGGTGTTCAGGCTATATTTAAATGGACTAAATAGTTTTCCTTGAAAGTATTGATACTATGGGCATTTAATTTTTCAGCCAAAACAACTACAAAGTTAAATGGAGTGCATCTTCACCGGCCTGATTCAATGACTCCATGGTTTTTCATTCTCTCTTTGTAGTAATAGCAACCTAGGAAATGAAATGAAGATATAAAACATTGGGCTTAATTATATTTTCTCCTTGTAAATTTACCAAAGATTGAAATAGTGAACATGAACCCAAATCCACATATAAAAATATAAGTAGTTTTGTACAAATGATCTGGATGAAGTTGTAGATATGTATAATACTTGATTTAAACTCTTCTAGATCTTAGAAAACCTAGGGTAAGTAAACATTATGTTTTAAACTGTTTATTATTGTTACCAACAGTACAAGTACAAAGAAGGTTATCGCAAGCAACTTGGCCATCATATTGGAGCTCGTAGCATAGAAGACGATCCTAAAATGTTGCATTCTATAAATGTGGCCAAGATGCAGAGTGAGAGGGAATACAAGAAAGTTTTTGAGAAGCTGAAGACCAAGTACAGCAGTCCTGTGGATATGCTGTCAGTCTTGGGGGCAAAGAATTGCCAGAAGCTGGTCAGTGATATCGATTACCGTAATTATTTGCACCAGTGGACATGCCTCCCAGACCAAAATGATGTCATCCATGCCAGGAAGGCCTATGATCTACAGAGTGATGTAAGTCGTGTTGAATTTTAATTTCACTGGAACTGAAATTTCTTGAGTTTTGGAAAAGTCAGCAAGATTTATTTCATTAAAATGTGGTTAGCTTGGAAAATATTTCTAAAAATATTTGAAGAAGCACTCAATAATATTTGTGCTTCCAAAATTCTGACTTTTTATATTATTTAAGTTGAAGTCAGAAAATTAATAGAACTTTTATGTTAGAATAAAGGTGTGTAGTGTCCAAGTGCTGGACTTATTGACTGGAAGGTTGAAAGTTCAGGACTAAGTACTGCATGAGGGAATAAGCTTCTATTACTTGCCCATCCTACCAAGCTAGCAGTTCGAAAGCATGTAAATGCAAGTAGACAAACAGGTACCACTTCAGCGGGACAGTAATGTGCCTTCAGTGTATATTCATTCCAGCCATATGACAATGGAAGCCTCTTCATACAATGCTGGCTTTTTTGCTATAAATTGGAGACGAGCATCGACCCTTAGAGTTGGATATGACTGTCAGAGAAAACATTTACCTTTTCTTTTTTTTTTAACTTTCTATATGTAAATATGGAAGACTCTAACAGGGGCCCCCAACATGTCACCTGGCATATGCTGCAAGGTTCACTGATTCTTTTACTATTTGTACCAAAAACACATTATTTAAGTTTAAAAATAATGAGAAGGTAGTGGAGAGCAAATTATGCTTTCCAAAAACGCTTCAGAGTATCTGATCAATTTGCAATATAAGGGATGGAATTTTTTCTTTTGTGGCAATTTTTCTTTTGTTTTGGTATCAAAAGACATTTACAGTAGTAATTGTGTGTGATCACAACATTGTCTCGATGTTTCAAATCTGAACATCAGCCTAAAACAGTTTGGGATCACAAGTCTAAAATAAGGTTAGTTTTATAAATACATAAATGAAGTATTATTAGAAACTGTAATTGTGACAATATTGTAATATCCATTTTTTTCTTGGTTTTGTAAAAAAATTTGGGAAAATGTTTTAGCTCAGCTGAAAAAACTATACTCACAAAGTATTGGTTTTTGTTTTCTTAATATGGACCATCATTTGTGGCATTTGCCATAGCTAGAGTTGCTGATTTAGCATTTCGTTTTAAATGGTGATATTAGGTGATGTGATTAGAGAATAAAAGATGTTCATATTGAAGACATTTATGATTACAAGGATGTAAGGAGGTGATGGGATGTGTTTTAAAGGAAGTATAAAGGCAGCTGTTGTGTTAATATACACTGTAGTGACTTTCAATTCATAAGCTCTTCTTAAAAGAGAAAAAAATAAAATTCAATTATTAAAACACTTAATTGAGGACCATAAAAACTATAAAGCACATGAACTTGGTGTTAGTGCATAAGGATCAAAGGCAAAACTTGAGGCTGTTAAACCTTCCATTCTGACTAAGTGCCCTTTTTAATGTTCTGCTTCACAGAATTACTACAAGTCTGATCTTCAGTGGTTGAAAGGCATTGGGTGGGTCCCTAT
Source organism: Myanophis thanlyinensis (assembly GCA_017656035.1). Taxonomy (NCBI): domain Eukaryota; kingdom Metazoa; phylum Chordata; class Lepidosauria; order Squamata; family Homalopsidae; genus Myanophis; species Myanophis thanlyinensis. The sequence continues at coordinate 7,853 of JAEANM010014251.1, forward strand.
TGGTTCCTTGGATAATGAAAAAGTCAAGAGAGCTGGAGAAATCATAAGTGAAAAGTTGTATCGTCAGCCTCCAGACAAATTCAAGTTTACGAGTGTGACAGATTCTCTAGAAATACTTTTGGCCAAGCATAATGCAGAAAACATGAATAAGGTGAGCACTAATGGCTTGTTTCAGATATGTCACTGAGTATTAAAATGACATTTGTGCAAGAACGTTAAGAGATTGAAGGCAATAATTAATACGATAGTTTTAAACTTTGTACTGGCATTTTGTTTAATATAAATACTATTTGTAGTACTTTATTTAATTGTATATAATTAAATAATATGCATATAATTAAATGTACGTATTATTTGTCATTCTTTTTCTATAAAGAATGTTTCCGACCATAAAGAGACCTCTGCATCCTTTGGATCCTAGGATTATTTTATTTGATACTAGCAATTAGAATTAAAAGAATGATTTATTTAAGTCCTTATTACTAAAAACCTGAAATGCTTCTATTTAAGCAAATACATCAGACTAGTCTTAAAGAAGTATCAATTTTCAAGACATATGAAATCTGACAGGCGCATCATTTGTTAAATACAAAACTTTGATGCTGTTAATGGCTAAATGTCTTTGTAAAATCAATAATCTACTGCCTCCTTTTTCTTTGATAGACTTTAGAACTAAGAAGTGCTTTCTGAGGTAATCTGCAGTAATTAGCAACACAGAACTATGGAACGGGATGAAAGATTCAATTTAATCCTTTATTGTCAATGCACAACATGGGTGCAGCGAAATTGAGTGAGCCTCCATCAGTACAATCATACAAAGCATAGAAATATAGAATATATTCTGATATAGAATACATCTCCAAACTTATAAACAAATCCCTAACCCCAGGAAATGCCTGGGCTGGCACATTTCCACATACATTTCCACATACAGATATATATACATACAGTATATGTATATTTATACACACACACACATTATTCCACCTATATGTACATGTTGCTCATTGCACTGTCACAGTGAGTCTGTTGTATTAAGTCTAGTCGTGGTATTATGTGGCATTTAGAAGTCAGATGGCCCATGGATAGAAGCTGTTTTTCAGCGTCTGAAAAGATGTGTGAAAGATGACAGCCGCAACTGTATGACTGCAGACTTGCCTTTTTTATATGCATTAGAACTTAGAATTTAGAATAACAAAATTGGAAGGGACCTTGTAGATCATCTAGCCCAACTTCCTGCTCAGGCAGAAGACTCTATCATTTTTGACAAGTGGCGGTCCAGTCTCTTCTTGAAAGCCTCCAGTGAAGAAGCACCCACAACTTCTGAAGGCACACTGAAGTTGCCTTCAGAAGTTCAGACATTACATTGCTCATGGAGGGTACACAAAAAGAGGCAGGATTTTGATTGCACGTTGGAGCTGCCATCTTGACTTTTTTTTTGTTTACATCCTCTGAGAAGCTCTGCTTGGTGATGGATTTCTACTTGAGCTTTCGGAGCGAAACAATGGGATTAGAGAAGATCCCAAGTTGATTTCATTCCAATGGCTGCTTTATTTTGTTCCTTGTCCTCTTTTCACAGCGTTTGTACACTGAAGCTTGGGATAAAGACAAGATACAAATTCACATAATGCCTGATACCCCTGAAATCACTTTAGCAAGACAGAACAAGATCAACTACAGTGAGGTAAGGTCACTGGATTGAAGCTCTGACAAACATTCTCATTATACTATGCACCCTCCATGTGAAGAGGCTTCTTCTGGGAGATGATAACTGATATCTGATGAAGAGCTGATTATCAGATGAAAGTAGAGTACAGGACCGAAGAGAGAGGAAGAAAGGCTAGTAACAAAGGACAGATGTGGTGAGGGAAGAAAGAAATGTTTGTGGGAATCCTTGTCGTAGCTCCAGCATTTGTCTCACTAGTAGTCTAAAAGGGTATGTACAATGTATGATCTATTTAAAGCTATAGGCATGAACCTCACTCCCAAAATTACTGTCAAGTTGTAATATCTAATGCACAGATAAGGAGACAGATGACACACTTGGATGTTTTATATCTGAACTAAACATTTCTTACTGAAATAATTTTGAAGATGTTATTTAGTAAAGATTGTTAGACTGTTAGATCAATTGTTAGATTCAGTCTGTCTGTCTCTATTATGGCATTGTTTACTGTTAGGTAAGAACTGTAAATATTGATATTTTCTTTTTCTCATTTTAAAAAGAGTTTATATAAACTTTCTTTGGAAGAGGCAAAAAAGAAGGGGTACGACTTGCGAATCGATGCAATTCCCATTCAGGCTGCCAAGGCATCCAGAATTATTGCTAGTGATGTAAGTCTTTACTTTTGTAGGATGAAAATGAATTCTTCAGTAGTTTTTGTTTTAAAACAATGTGAATTTCCTACCCTGGGGAACTTAAAATATATCTGCAGTTCAAAACTTAAAATCAGAGAATATTGCAATTAATAGAACATTCTGTCTCTGATATGAACCCTTAAGAAGCAGCCAGGCTAAATGGAGCAGCTAAGCTTAGCCACCTTAATGTCTTAATAGAGCTTATGAACAGATTGGTCACAGATTTAAAAAATGGAAAGTTTCTCCAAAGGAACAGGAGTTATGCCACTAGTTTTGGAAGCTATTAGATGCCAATTTTTTTTGGTTAGTGAAACAATCTGTAGCTCCTACAGAACTGTAGAATTAGCTTCTCAGGAATATGGAAACAGATTTTAGCTTCAGGCAAAAGAAGGGCAGTGTTTCTTGCTAGTAGATGTAGGATTGTATACTTTACTTTAAATTATCTTTTAATATTTGATTATAAACTGTCAGTTGCGGTTCTTCAAGGAGTTAATATTGGCAATCATGTTAAATAGTTTAATTTTGCAAATTTAAACTTTGCCTATGATAGTTCAGGCACCAAAAAGAAACATAAAATTATATCTTACTGTAATGCTTGTGCATTGATTTCAGTACAAGTACAAAGAAGGTTATCGCAAGCAACTGGGCCATCACATTGGCGCTCGTAGCGTAGAAGATGACCCTAAAATGCTGCATTCTATAAATGTAGCCAAGATGCAAAGTGAGAGGGAATACAAGAAAGACTTTGAGAAATCGAAGACCAAATATAGCACTCCTGTGGATATGCTGTCGATCTTGGGGGCCAAGAATTGCCAGAAATTGGTCAGCGATATTGATTATCGCAACTACTTGCACCAGTGGACGTGCCTCCCAGATCAGAATGATGTCATCCATGCTAGGAAAGCTTATGATTTGCAGAGCGATGTGAGTATAATTTTGTCTTATACTAGTTGAAAGAGGGGCAATCACACTGTCTCTGGCACATTTCTGCCACATGCATGTACAAAATACGGATAGCAGTAGTGTTTAACTGTTTAATCCATATTGTTTTATGGATGAACTGAGATGACTCTTTACCCAGTCTGCTGTATCACTCCAGGATCTTTTCTCTTTCTGAAGGTGCACATTAGAGTGTTAAACATGACTCTATGCAAACCATGAAACAAGTGTGTTTATTGGACTTCTTCTGGACTTTTGATGTTCTATTTCAAATGACAATGTTCTTCACATTCTCATGGGACATATTCTTGAATTTTATCTAAAACAAGAGGCATTATTTTATTGGATAATGTTAGGAATCTCCTGCATATGAATTATACCTTGGACCTTTTTCGTGTTTTTTTTACATTTCTCTCATCAGAATACAATGTGCTATATAAGTGTCATTAGATCTAATTGTTTTTCCAAAAATTATAAGATTACCTTTCTAATGAACTTTTAATTCACAGAATTGCTACAAAACAGACCTTGAATGGATAAAAGGGATTGGCTGGGTCCCTATCGGTTCACTGGATGTTGAGCGTGCTAAGAAAGCAGGAGAGATTCTGAGCGAAAAGACATACCGCCAGCCTCCAGACAATTTCAAATTCACCAGTGTGACAGATTCTCTAGAAATGGAATTGGCCAGGCATAATGCTGAAACCATGAACAAGGTGAATTCTGGCTGCACAACTGACAAATTAGCTTGTTTAATATTTGAAAATAGTGTGATTCTAAATATAACTCAGAAAGTCAGAATTGTCCTCAAGTTTTTTGCCAGGACCACAGATTTCCATTCTGTAATTAGGTAAATAAAATAATATGGCTATAAATGTATTAATTCTTGCTGGACAAAGTAGACAGTTTATATTGCACATGAATCATAAGATGTTATGACTTTTATATAGTCTTCTGCCACAAAGAATCTTAGAGCCACTTCCTAGCATTGTTAACTTCCTGCTTCCTAGCATTGTTAACTTCCTGCAATTGCTTGGATGACAATTTCCAGAATTCCCAGCCAGGATATTATGAAATTAATTTGTAAATCTCAGGGATTACAATGAACCTGGGGTCTTTGAATCACACCTGATTAAAAGAAGAATACAATTAATTCTTAATTAAAAACAGGCTTTCCTAAGACAATCTAAATATAATACCGTATTTCCCCCAAAATAAGATTCAATTGAAAAATAAGCCCGACTATGATTTTTCAGGATGTTCATAATGTAAGCCCTGCCCCACCCCCCATGCCCCAGTTAAGATCAGCAGCCAGATGGACTCATTTACCGTATTTCCCTGAAAATAAGACCTGACGAGTCTTTTGGAACAAAAACTAATATAAGACCCAATGTTATTTTTCCTACAGAATTATGCAAAATACAGTGACAGAATAATGAATTTCATTCTTTGCAAAAAAATTTAATTTAATTGCAAAGGAAAACCTCTGTGACAAGAATAGATAACTAGACTAATACATAATCATCCCTTTGTGCTTATTCTCTTTCTGATTCTGTTCCGCAGAGGCTGTATACTGAAGCTTGGGATACTGATAAACGCACAATCCACGTCATGCCTGATACTCCGGAAATTGTCCTAGCAAAGTTCAACAAATTAAACTATAGCCAGGTGAGTATAAGGATGAATAAGAGCTACTGGAAGATTGGGTCTCCTTCAAGGACTTGCAAGCAATGGCAACATTTACTGCAGGGTCTGGGGTCCTAGCTGGATTGTGTGGGGATCCAGTTTCCAACTTGCACCAGCACTTCCATCTAACATACCTGCTAAGATATAGGATGTTTTCTTTATTTCCAAGCGTAGCAGGAAAAAAAAAAACTAGTGGGTAGCATTAAACCCGAACATTTCTTCTTCTTTTTTTTTTTTTTACAGAAATTATACAGTTTGGCCATGGAGGAATCAAAGAAGGATGGTTATGACCTGCGTCTTGATGCCATCCCAATTCAAGCTGCCAAGGCTTCAAGAGCTATTGCCAGTGATGTAAGTGGCTACCTGAGTCTGTAAATAGTAATGATTTTTTTTAAAGCAAATGTTTTGAAAAACAGCTACTTGGCTCCATAAATAGTAATGGTTTTTAAAGTAAACTTTTTGAAAACAGCAAATCACTTGGTGCCATTTAAAGTACTGATTGCTATTTATAAAGCCATACATGGCATAGGGTCTGGTTACTTGAGAAACCCGACTTCTCATTTATAAAGCCATACATGGCATAGTTACTTGTCTGGTTACTTGAGTTACCTGACTCCCATAGTATCTGTACAACCAGTTTTATCTGGAAGGGTTGGTGCACTCCAGGTTCCATTGATTTAGCAATGCCACTTATCGGGCTCCTGGAAGCAGTACTTGCCCTCTGAAATATGACCCCCCCCCCCCCCCCCAATATTTGAACAGCTCCAACCCTACTAGATTTTGGAGGGCCTTAAAGACTTGGTCCTTCATCCAGGCTTTTGGAGAGGATGATGGATGCCCCTTACTTTTTTGTTCTCCTCTGGGTTTATTTTCTTTGTTCCTTTGTCTTGTGCTTCTTTCTGTTTCTTTGTATTGTTCCCAGTCATTAAAATGTTTTAGCCTTTGAAAACCATCTAGGGTTTCTGGGAGTCAGGTGGTATATACATTTAATATACTATACTGTGCTTATATTATTTATATTATTGTTTTATCACAAACTGTATTTTACCAACTATAACATTACTGCAGGAAGTGAATAATGTCTGTGAAGGAATTTATGCTGTGAATTGCAAAAATAGAATGCAGTGTTGTGGTTCTCTCTTAACTGCATTGAGGAACATTCTGATTTGATGTAATTACTCTTTGAACTCTTGGAGTCAAAATTATAGAAAAAGATTAAGATATTTGTAAATAAATAAATGTATG
>JAEANM010014252.1:0-14076 GCA_017656035.1 Myanophis thanlyinensis
CAATCAGAATGATAGATCTAAATGGCAATACAAGGGGACTGTCTGTGTGATTTTAGTATTAAGTATTCCTTAGTAAGCTTTCATGTTGAGCAGTTCTAACTGTACTAAAACTTGCTCTTCCGCTATCTCCTAATTTTCTGCTGTAACATTTGAATTTATTCCAAGTTGCAAAGGAAGCCAAAGGTCCTAAATACTTTCAAAAATGAAGATTTCTAACTATGCAATGGACCTTGTTACTGTGGATCTAGCTTCAACTGCAACCAAGAAGCCACTAGTAGATTGTTGGTGCTAGAAGATTCAAGAAAAGAAATCAATTTCAAATCAAATCAAATTTTACTCATCACATGCACAGTCATACATGGTATGAAATGCAATGAAATGTGTATAATGTAGTGAAATGTGTATTTTTTATAATTTTATAATTTTAGTGGCCTCAGCTATGCAACTGATGTCTGAAAGACATATTTAAAGCACTCTGTTCAAGCCATAAGACTATTCAATTGCAAGAAGATGGCCATCTATTTTTTTTAAATTTCAGGGATCGTATTGTTTCTTTGTTAACTCTTAAGTAAATTGTGTGACTCATAGTTTGCTTGTACATTGTCTGAGACTGAAAGTAAAGAGTACAAGAAAATTAATTATATGTTGAAGGAGAAGGAGGAAGAGGAGGAGAAATAATAATTACAAAAACAGCTTTCCTTTCTAAGATGATATCTTTAACTTTATAAATCAAACCTCTGTCTATCCCAGGTCCTTGGGAAGGACTCGAGAGTTGGATAAAACCCCCAAATCCAGTCTAAACATCTGGCTGACTGTGATGAACCATAGTAATAATAGGACACCCAGTGAGGCATTATTTTGACATAGTAATAGATATCTTGGGTGCAACCTCAAAACAATTGGATCATCATTTGAATATTATCAGCATTGACAAAATCACTGTCATTGTAAAAGGCAGTTCCATGAGAGCGTAGCACTGCAATATTAGCAAATTAAAAGTTATTAAAAATGAAACCTTTTCATACAATTTCCAGGCTCAGAAACAAAATACTGTAATATTCAAGTATCGTACACATTCAATTATTAATATAAATTCATAGGCATCAAATCATTCATTCACCTATCTAAACAATGGCATCAACTGGAACATTTATGGATGAAGGTGACATCCATAAAGGTAAAAATGTTCACTATATCCAAATTATTGTAGATTATCTTCTTGTAGTTAATGTCCCTCTATTTAAACAAGATTGCCTTGTAATTAAAACTTTCTGTGTTTCAGTATCTAATCCTGCTAAGATTTTTTGGATGAAAAAAATAGGAAACCTTTGTCTGTAGACAATAAAACCTAATAACTGAACTCTGGAAATAAATGCCACACTAAGACAAAAAATCCTTTAAAAAACAGTTTCTACAACTGGTTAATTTTGTGACAGAAAAACACATTTTTTAAAAAAATATATAAAAAGTAAACCAAAGCTTCAGATAACTTTTGTTTCTTTTAGATATTTCATTGCATCCAATGAAATGGATGTTTACCTCCAAAGGACAGACAATTTAATAATTTGTTCCTATTGGTACCTAATGAGATAGTTAAAACACTCCCAGGAGAGAGATAAGCAGATATTAAAAGGTCTTTCCAATAACTGCACTGACTAAGGGCAACAGTTAATTCAATAGATTCGATCAAAATCACTACTTCTTTCAGGCCTGCTGATTTATTACTTTGGCTGTAGTTAGTCATCACTCATTTTAGTTTGCTTTTCAGAGTTCATAAATTATGCGGTATAAATAAAAAGATACAATCAAGGAAACCATATCAATTCACATAACAGCCAGGGGATGTATACACTCCCATGGCACTCACAGTAATGTCTTTTTAAAAGACAGACCTATCACAGTGTTGAGTATGTCAGAAACAAACAACCCAAGAGGTCTTGCCCTAATGAAGAATTAGCAGGCTCATAACTACTGTATCTGTATGTATGAATTTATCATAATTAAACAGGGACTTTTATTTACTTGAGCAATTGTGCAAAGATTAATCACCAACATCATTATTGTACAAAGATTTGAAAAGAGGAAAGATAAACAAAAATGGGCATTTTTTTTTAGATTTGTTTTCTCCCATCTCTGTTTCTGCTTCTCTCTGGTATTTCATAAAACCCAGCCATCACTAAGCTGCACCAATTGGAAATCAGCTTGACTGAAGACCAATCAGTAGTTAGCAAACAGTAAACAGCCATAAAGATAGGAGCCCAATCAGTCCCTGCTCAGTTGCTTAAGGTCTGCATAGTAGATCATCTTGCTGTTGAAGATACCAACCACCGTTGCCAGCAAAACATCAAAAATCTGTTGGTTTAGACATCTGTCATTAAACCCTGAAGCCAAACATTGCTGATGATGCTTCATATATCTAAATAAATAATAATAGTTTCATTTATTTCCTGAACTAAAATCCAATATAACACATCTGTAGACCTACCCACCCAGTGCGGGAATTCAATTTTTTTTTACTACTGATTCTGTGGGCATGGCTTGGTGGGCATGGCTGGGGGATCATGCAACTGGATGGGCAGTTTCTGTAAGCAGGGCAATAAAGATTAGGCTAGAAACAACACCAGAATGTTTTTTCCTGCCTTCCTTACAGGATTAACCCTGTAAAGTAGGAAAAAAACAAAAGGAGATTTCTTCTAACAACTGGTTCTCCAAACTGTTAGAAAATTTACTATCAGTTCTAGTGAATAGAATCAGTTTTGTTTTCCATGATAGCATTTCAGTAAACTCGATACCCAAATACTTAAATGACTCCATTTGTTCTATTTCCTTACAATCTAGTGCCCATCTATGTCTCTTTGATTTTTTAGTAAATAAAAAACGTTAGTTTTTGAATAATTTATCTATTAATATGTTTTCATGGAATAAGTACTAAATTCTGTCAGGATTCTTTTCATTCCAATTAATGTTGTTTACATGACTACCATGTTGCCTGGTATTTTGTCCATCTCGTCTTTCTAACCTAGAATCTTTGATATGAAAACAATTGTTCCATCCTAAGATCTTTTTCATGCTGCCTTAGATTAAAGGGTTTGTTAAAGCTTCAGAAATAAAAAGAAAACATATTATCATTTCCGACTTTAGTTGCATGGTTAATGTCAGAACCATCAAGCAAGTCTGAAGACTGACAGCATTTTTAAGGCCTTCTTTCCATTTCAGGAAATTTAGCTGCATTTAAAACTTTATAGCCAACAAACACAGCTCTGAAAGAGATGCAGAAGAATCAATCTGATGCTTAATGAAAAATAAATCTGGGTTTCATCAAAAGTCAATTCCTACACTTATGAATTAGATGTCTCACAAGCAATTTGAATATATTGTCGACAATAGTAAGCCTAAGAATAGTCCCTGAGGGATGCTACATATGACATCTGCGAAAGAAGAATATAGGCATGCTTTTTTTCCTTTAACATAGACACATGTTAAAATAAAATGGATAACTGCTCACATATATGGCTTAGTGTATCACTGAATAATATCAAAGTAGCTTTTAATAAAGACTTGATTAATAAAACAACAAGCAAGACAAAAGAAAGTGAGCAATGACTTACAGCTTATTTGAATTCTTATTCAGCATGCTGGTGGTTTCAGTTGAAATCTAACTTTGTGGATGCTATACAATACTATCAAACTGCATATTTCTATATAACAAGTGAAAGTGCATTTCCACAACCCTCTCCCATTACTGCAAGCTCAGAATGTTTGATAGTTTCAATTGTGTCATTTTAGTAAAATCTAAATTTCAGTGAAAACTGAAAAGAATGGATTTAATCGCAATAAGAATTTTCAAGTAATTCAGAAGCAAAGTAGATAGTTATACTTTTGCTTAAACCTCAATTTGAAAAATGTAAATCTCTCCTAAATAGGGCCTTACTTTATTGTTCAATATAACATTCGGCAGCAGCATTGTGCAAAATGATAGATTGTCCTCAATACAGAGCATTACAGCCCGTGTAAATGCTTTTAAAAGGAGGCATGCTAGAAGAAATATCCAGATTCCTATCATTTGAATAATTAAAACTAGAAGGCTGAATATATACTAATAACATTTTTCCAAAGGAAATTCATCATTTCCTTAAAAGGTCAGAGATTGTCATAACAGTGTCAGGGATTAGGAAAAATAAGGCCAATTGGAAAAAATGTAAATATTATTTAGTTAGATCCATTCAGTTAGCTTACAGTTTGCCAAGATTTCATAAAACTTCTCATTTTGCTGCCTGCATGTGTTAGCTAAAACTGCATAAAATTCATCAATTTAAGTGTATGCACTCTGTGTGTGTGTTTGTGTTTTTGTGTGTGTGAGACAGAGAGAGAGAGAGAGTCGAGCCTCTAATATGAAGTGATGAATTCCAGAAAGCATTCTAGCAGGTCTCTCATTGTTAACTTAATGAAGCTCAAAGAAATTGGTATCAATAGAAATAGGAAATCAAATAATTGAAGTGCCATCATCTGTGATGAAACACAGGCTTTATGTGATATCAAACATTCCTCTGAAACTTGCCATGTTCAGACATCTATGTATATCCCATGAGTAAATATGCAGAATCACAAGAGGCATCCAAAAATTTTGAAAAAACATGTCCCAAGGTCCTAATTTATCCAACTCAAAAGACACTAGGAATAATTACTGGAGTTAAGGAACCATTGTTGCCTCTTTGCTGTGACAAGTCTAAGAGGCTTCTGAATATGCTAGATCACTCAGATAATATGCTAACTGAAGAATTCCTTATGGGGACTAAGTCACCCAATAAGACAAGACAGAGAAATAGATACACACAAACCTCCTTCCCCCCTCCGCAATTTATATATGTCTAGATTCTGTGCAGAAAAGAGTTACATCTGCATCAGAACTGGAGTAGAAGGCACTCATATCCATTCAGCATCATGCCCCTGGGAATCTGTCAGCTTCATTATATCACAAAACAAGTTCATGTATAAAGAGGAATTGCTATTCCATCTCGAAGGATTGTGATCACTAACAGTTCTTAGAGGGAATAATAGCATTGCTAAGATACTGTATATTAACCATTTGATAAAGAGAATTTCTCAGTTAGATGCCCAGAAATTTTCACTGTAATCTCCCATTTTCATACCTGATATTCATATTCAGTGAAAGGCAAGAGTGTGTCATCTTTGAATGAAGTGGATGAACCATTATAAACAAGGCTGACATTGTGTTGATTGGGTAATGGCTGTCTTCGATAAAGCTCGTAATGTAAGATGTTTCCATTTGGGCACTTTGGGCCAGTCCATACAATGGAAAGAACAGTCTGGAATCCATCAGGACTTGACTGGACATCTATGAAAGGAGCTGGCTGTATTTCAGGGGGGGCTTCAAGAGTTTGTACGGATGACCATGCACTGTGAGTGCAACCCAGAAGACCGCAAGCTTGTACTTGTACTTCATACCTTTACAAACACAAACCAGAAAAGAGGCAGTAGAATCTAGACTTTGCACTACATATAAAGGTAACATAAAGTGCATATGTTCCACAAGGCTAAGTTTGCAGAAATTCAAACAAAGAAGAAATGCATTCCTTTAAAAAGATTGGACTGTAATTTAAGGTCTTTTGAAGAATAAGAATCTAGTCATATGAATTGAAAATATTGGGATACTTTCATCTGGGCAGAAAAGAACATAACATTACATTTGTTGGAAATATAAAATCTGATTGGCAAAGACTAGCTATAAAAGAAAAAAAAACCCTGATTGACTAAATAAATTTAGTCAACAATTCTTACAATGGACCTACCAATATGCTTACACCTCCATGGTGTAATCCATTTTTCATGGATGCAGTCTGCTAATTTTATGCCTTGGGAAATCAATTTATGTTCTAAAGTACAAGATTCCCTCCTCGTTTACTCATTACAGCATATGCTTACAACATACCTGTGATAGGGTTTTAGTTCTGTTACATTGTAAGACCGTCTTCCAAAAGAAACATGGAATGAATCCAGATAAATCACTTTCTTTTGTGATTTAATAGGATCTTGAAGAATGATAGTATAATTGATCAGGTTACCATTAATCTTTGCTGGAGGATCCCAAATAACCAAAATTGTCTGTGAGGTCCATGCATGCAACAGAGGTGGAGACATTCCAGATGGTGCAGAAGGATCAGTTCTTATCTTGGCTATCTGACTGGTGACACTTCCTTGGCTGTTGTTTGCAGTAACAGTATAGATGTATTCTATTCCAGGAGCTAACATAAAGTCCTTATACCGTCTATCTAGACCTGAATAAACCAGCGATCCATTCCTCCTTAGCTCATAAATCTGAATTTTACCATTTGGATTATTGGGAGCTTTCCATGTAATTTCTAGAGATTCTGAATCTGTCACTAGTAATTTAGGGGGATCTAAGTTAAGAGGAGGGGCTTCCATTGTCCAAGCAGATTGGGATCCACTAACAGTGCAGCCTCCATTGGTACAGGCAACCAATGTGATGTTATATTTAGTATAGGGTTGTAGATTCAGTACTGTCTTGAATAAATTCTTTCCAACATATTGTTCTTCACCATTTAGCTTTAAAATGTACTTTATGATTTCACCATTTTGAATTTGGGGTGGTGACCAAGATACATTAATCTGGGTTGAATGTATACCTTCTAGTGTAGGAGCGCTGACTATTGCTGGGGCTGCTTCTAATGTCCGTATTCTGGAATGGTCACTAGAGCAGCACCCTTCCAGGGTACAAGCAGTTATTACATAATTGTATTCTGTATATGGGAGCAAGCCTTCATCAGTATAATTGAAGGTTGAAGCATCAAAGCTGAAAGGATAGGGAACATCATTTCTTTGGAGTTTATATGACAGCAGAACACCATTGCTTTTTTCTGGGGATGACCATGAAATCCATATTTTGCTGGGATTTTGAGGGATATAATTTAACATGGGAGAAGCCATGCCTTCTGGGGCAGCTTGGCTGGTTTTTGCAACAGACCAAGGACTATCAGTGTAGCCTGCTGAATTCCAGGCACGTATTTTATATTCGTATGTAGTCCATGGCTGCAAATGCTGAGCATGATATACAAATGCATTACTCCCAGTGTTATATTTTGTGAAAACAATGTTCTCTTCTTCTGTAGTGCTATTTTCCCCTGAAGCATTTTCTTTGGTGTGTCTGTGAATAACTTCATAGCGCATTATTTTTCCATTCGAATTAATTGGCTCAGACCAGCTCAGTTCAATGCTGGTTGCATTCACCAACTGGATTACAGGAGCCATTTGAGAAGCAGGAGGGGCTGCATCTGTCCAAATTTGCTGCGGTGAAGAGCGAGTGCAACCAGCTGCTGTACAAGCTTCAAGAAGAAGAGTATATTCAGTGAATGGCTCAAGACGTCTGAAGAGGAACTGACGAGACAAACCACTATATTCTAGATTACCATCATTGAAAATATTGTAAATCTGAAAGAAAAGACAATGTCCATACATTACCAGCAAAACCATTAGTGGCCTCATCAGTCAGCTTTTTAAACCTAATACAACCCACCCAATAAGTACAATAACTTTTCAAAGGCTCCATTGACCCCCATCCCTGCTGCTCTTTGGATATTGTAAAAACAGGGGGGTTATTAAAGATCCAACAGGTATAATAAAAAGCATGAAGAAAGTTTGATTCTTAGCCTCCCACCCACCTCTCTTTTCTTTGGGAAAAGGTTTTACTCTGCTCACTTTTGTACATAAGTTATATGCAGGCACTGTCGAGCCAGTGTTAATTCCTGTAGTCTATTTCTTTCTTGTCAACACTTTCAGACGTGGTTTGCCATTGCCTTCTTCCAAGGGCTGAGAGCAAGGGACTGGCATCAAATCACCCAGGTAGCTTTGTGCCTAAGGCAGGGCTATTTATTTATTATGTATTTATTTATTATTCACATTTATATACTGCCCCATCTCCCTAAGGAGTCGGGGCGGTTCACAGCAGATAAAACAAAATACATAAACAAAATTTAAAAGCCAATATAAAACCATTAAATTTGCTGATATTTAAAAATACAGTTAAAAATTAAATTAATTCTAAAATTTAACCAGGATTAAAATACCCTGAGGTGTCAGGCCAGGCCAGCTAGTTGGAAAAAGTAAGTTTTTAACGCACGTCGGAAGGCTCGCAGGTCAGTAATAGCTTGGGTTTTCCCATTCAAGGGCTAGTACCTTAAGTACTAGATTCAACAGACTCAGAAAGCTTACTATGTACTCAACATTGTTTTAATGCTGAAAAGTGAAGGTCTCACTGAAGAATATCAAGATGTACATATAGATTTAAAGTTAATGGGCTAACCATTAGATGTGGATTATTTTTTGAAGATACTGGAAAGCTCAGTGTTTGACCTTTTAGATGAATCACTATCCTGTTGCTTGGAAGAAAGGCATGAAAATGTCTTATATTGGCAGTACTTAAAAACTCTAAGAATGATCTACTTAGTTCAGTCTGATTTAGTTATGGATGGATAGATAGATTTTAAAATCAAGTCTTGATTTTTAAATCAAGAAAAGGACTTGGGTTAAGGTTTTACGTGACTATTGTAAAGGAGTGTGAAGAATCTCTAAGATAAGGTGCTAAAAGCAATCACATATTTTCAATAAGTAGTTTTTTAAAGTATACTTTAACAATGTCCTCTTTATTTTAAAATGAAAACTTTTAGTGAAAAGTGTAAAATAATACAATATCTCCTTCCTGATAAAGACTAGCAGAGGGGAGAAGGGAAAAAAAAACACAGCAAAAAGTATCCTGGAGATGCTTCCCAGAACAGGACATATTCATGAATGTAAGGCTAACATATTTTATTATATCATAGGCCCACTTACTGTATAATAAAATTAAAACTAAAACTTTAAATCCTACAGATGATTCTTTTACTGAAAGTATAAAGACTGGAGGTTTGTGGAAATTCTCAGTCATCCAGATCATGGTTATCCCAAAGGTGCCTTTTCAAAAGACAACTGAACTTTCTTTATTTTTCCTTGAAGACCTTTTGCTTCTTATCCCAAAAGCTTCTTGGATGTGAAGTGAAATGTCTCCAAGAAAACAAAGAAGTCCAGTTGCCTTTTGAAAAGGCACCTTTGGGGTAATGACTGGAGTTTATAGAAGGAGAGAGATGATAAAGAATCAAGCAAGAAGTAAGTTGTGAGTTTGTCACAAATGCCCCATAAAGCTGCTCACTATCAATAAGCAGGCAAAGACTGAGATCTTGCTTGCTAATTGATTTACTACCTATCATAAATTATAGGCAGTTACATATACAAATAAAACAATAATAATAAATATTCCGGGATAACATTAATTCCAAAAATTACAATAATCTTTAAAACAATTCTCAGTCTTGATGACTCAAGTCAATATCCAAAGCATCCCAGAGGAGCCACGTTTTCACCAGTCTTCATGAAATCCATAAAGTGTCCTGCATTTTGTAGCAAGTTATTCAATAGGCAAGGAATTTCCCAAAAGAATTCCCACCATCAGGCCTTCCACAGTACCCTCAAGTGAGTGAAGAATCTGAACCATCTACATCAGGAAGGCAGAATTGATTTGGGAAAGGCAGCCTCTTAGATACCCATGGGCCAAGCTCTATACAGCTTTAAAAGTAGTGACTGGCACCTTGAATAACTCTTGAATTCACCTTCAATCAGCAACAGTGTGATATGGCAGTACCACAACTGACCAGCTGCATTTTGTTTAGTTCACCTGGTTGGTCTTCTAGAATAGTCTCATTTAGAATAAATTACAATGGTTCATTAGTACTCAACTGCTTTGAAACTCATTATATTTGGTACTCAATGCATTTTGATATGAACATTTTGTCCCAGTACTCATTGTTTGTTTGATACTCAAAGCGCAAACTAAAACTTGTCGGTATTTGCTGCCTTGTGACTCACTATTATTTTTTACTGGTAAAATTTGTTTGGTTCTTATCATTTTTGGTACCCATTGCAGCTCTTGAACCAATTTATGAAGTGTACCAAGGTGCCATTGTATGGCATATCACTATATTATAAGTTAACTACAATTGAGATAGTCATGACATTCTATATTAAAGGTTTGCAGTACTGCAAATTAAAACATTCATAATATACTAGAGCATTAATGGCTTTTACATCATGACTTTCTCAACAATGTTTCTGTTCCACCTTGATGAAATAAAATTCAATTACCTTTATGTTACCATTGGGCTTGGAAGGCTCTGCCCATTTGAGTAATAATGCTCTGCCATTCTCTTTCTTATCCACTGTAAAGTTACTTAGGCCACTTGGAGAAGCTTCCAGGGTGCGCACTGAAGTCCATGGACTAGCAACTTGCCCAGCATTATTGACAGCAGCAATATGAATGTAGTAAGTTGTATATGGCTTCAAACCAAACAAGTAAGTTTGATATATCCCTCCCTGTAGATGAAAGAGACAAATTTGTGATTTTTGGTATGTGATATGCCTAAAGATTGAGCCTTTGCAAAAAATACACTATACTATCAACCAGATATATAAAAGAGCTTTTGTGGAAGCAGTTTTTATAAGATCGATTCTAATGTACTCTCATAAACATGTACAGTGATATTGAATGGACTCCACTGATGTCTGTAGGTCTTGGGTCAAAAATATACTTTTTTTGTCATAACAAAAATATCCTTCTGTTTTACTACTCTCTCCATCCATGTAATGTAATTTTTCTCTTCTCCCATTACAGTCTATGCTTCCTCTTTTTTTCCCTTTATTTTCATCATCAGTAACACCCTAAATTAAAATGCAAACATGTAAAAACTGACTAAAAATGGTTAAAATACTATTCAACTCCACTGGGAGAGATAAAGAATCAGGTTAGGGACAGATCATTGATCACTGACAAATGGAATTGATCTATGTGGTTGCTAAGAGTTAACACCAACTTGATAACACATTATCATTCGATCAATTATTAGACCAACTTAAATGACTTTGCTGAAGACCTCATTTCCTTTTTAGATTGGAGACTATATGGTATAGTTCCCAAGGAAGTAAGAGAAGGCCCTCTCTTGCATACCTAAGAGATGGACCTCTGAAAGTCCAGGCCAGAAGTGTGCAGTATTTGAAACAAAAGTAAGTAAGGATGCTTTGAACCATGTATGGACAGCCTCACTATAACTCTTTGCAGCTTCTTAAATGAAACATGCCTTTCCTAAGTTGCATTTGGCAACTGTGTAGGCTCATGGAAATACATTTTGAGTTACTATTGGGCAAATTTAGCAAAGTCTCCTAGTATTTTTTTTAATGTCTATTCAAAACTGGGCACATTTCTACTGCAAGAAAACATCTCAGTTTTCATAATATTTGCACTTAGAATTCTTTACACACCTTTCCTTTTGATGGTGACATCTCCTTATGATTAGTTCATTTAAAAAAAAAGACTCAATTTCTTGGTTTTAGTTAAGTAGCTAAAAGCCACACTTCCAAGCTTCTAAATATTTAAATATCTGGTAAGCGGCAAGATGAAAAAATAATCTCTTTTTTGCAGAAAAATAATCTTTTTTAAAATATTAAAAGTTAGATAATAAATATTTAATAGTTATTTTCCCACAACAATGAGTTTCCCTTTTAGATAAATATAGTACAGCATTTGAATGTCCATTTTGAATATTAAAGCTCAAAACGCACCATGACTGATTACAAATATACTTTTCAATGACAATTATTCTTTACCCCTCCCACACTGAAGAAGTGAGAATAATAATGATGAGTGCAAGGGGGTGTGGCGGCTAAATAGGATTTTTTGCTTTTCAATCATTGCAAAGATGAATAAAAATTCCTAAGCTATAAGATCTAAATTTGCAAAAAAGCACTCTATCAATCAGATGCAGATGTCAATGGACTTTTGTTTAAATTCATCCCATTCATATTTATTCAAAAGATCTGTTCAGTTTGGTCAAAGAATGGTGTAGTCCTCCTTTACTGCAATCCCAGAATGCTTCCAGGGAAGACTTTTCTAGTGAGATTTACAGATTTTATTTTTATTATTATTTAGGGAGATGACTCCCAAATTGCTCAAACTAAGATCTAGGGACAAGGCAGTTCTTCTTTTATTACTGCTCAATTTATTTTTATTTTCTTCAAAATTCACTGTAATGAAAATCATGGAAGATTTGTTGTTATTGTAAACCAGGAAACTCAAATTAAAACCTAAAACAAATTTTGTTGTTTCTAAGTGCTACTTTTCCTTGTCCCTTTGGAGAAATAGTGCTGAAGCCACTTCTGATTTCCAATGAAGGGGGGGAAAAAATGGAAGTGCTATAGGTCCCAAGCCTGCTGGCTAAAAACAGTGAAAGGAAAATCCAAGAGGCAAGTTTGAAATTAATTAGCAAAAATAAGTTGGAAAATCTCCAGCTAGGTTGTTAAACTGACCAAAGGTTTAAAAGTCCCATTGTGACTATATCTACTCAGAATGCTGAAATCTACTTAGCTTGTAATATATACATGTAAACACTATTAAAACTCTTGTATCTATTTGTTTCTAACCCTCAACTGGGCAAAACTGAAACGTATGGGCAACAATGATTGAATCAGGGGAATTCAAATGGGTTAACTTACAGAATGCCAGTCCTTCATTCCGGTAGGAATGAAATTTGGGAAATTGTGGTTTCTTCACCACCATTGTGTCTTTTGACTATACTTCCCCAAAACTTTTACACTTAGAGTTGCAAGGGAAATGTTTGCATTTCAAAACTGTATGTAGTCCACTATGTTCTCTCCACAAAACTCATTAGGTCCCTGAAGCAGGTCAGTGAATATAAAATGTGGAGAGACTTGATGTGGGGAAGCAGAATAAGTTGAATGCAGGCTCTCTGATACTGGCAGGAACATCTGGCTGATGAGATTTATCATTTATTTATTATCTATTTATCTCATTAAGATATCTGCCTAGCAGTATGTCTCCAAAATGGCAAGGCTAGCACTTGGCCTTCATTCATTTTCTCCACTTCAGCTTCTTTATTGTAGCCATACACATGGAATAACTTCTAGGTTGGTCTTGCAAACACATTGGGATTGGGATTAAGGGACTTAAGACCCACCACTCTTTGCTTCATGCTTTACTTTGATGCTCTGTGACTGGGACTGAGAATGACTGAATGGATTCCATGGCAATGCTCAGAGATGTTGGCCTAAACATTTACTACTTGTTGTAAAGGTATCTGGCAAAACTAAAATGCCTCTTGTTTTCTGTAGCTTGCCTCTCTCTGTCCATTGCATCTCACTATGCCAACCTGTGTCTGCTGTTTCTGCTAATATAGGTTGTCCTCATTGGACTATGGAATGCTGAGACATCATAATAGCAGGCTGGACACCAAGTGTCCAGATCACAATTATGTGACTGCATGGATTCAGTAACCAACAGAAATGCAACTACAACTCATGCAGTGCCATTTTAAGGTTTAACAGCCATGGAGCAAGTGGTTGTTAAGTGAGGACCTATATACCTTAAAAACAGTTCTGTACTCTGGCAGTGATGACAGGTCCTTCAAAGAAACAAAACCTGCCAACAGTTATACCAACACTTCTGACATCTCAAAGCCACTGCTCTCTTTTCCTATCTTTGCATCAAAAAGGTATTGAAGTGAAATCCTTGAGAATTTCAAATAGGACTTGGCAGGATCAATAGTTTCCAAAGGCTCTATCAGATGTGATGTCTTTATCACATTGAACCAAAAATGACTGTCTTCATTCTGGTGCCTCCTCATTATAGTTTATAGACAGTTTTTTAAAAAATCTGTTGGATCAAACTGTTGTGCCCTTGAATTGCAAACGCAAATCGAATAATTCTTTCTTCAAATCTTGAAGATGATTCAAATTAGAAGTGATTTGCATAGCAGTCACAGCATGATTCTCAGTAATAGAGATTATGGTAATAACTAATAGACATGTAAAACAAAGTGCTAAAATACTATCAGTTATTACATTTTCCTTCTGACAGGGGACATTGTTTTAAAAAGCCCTTTATGATCAGTTAAAAACTCAGGGATCTGAACAGACTAAGAGAATAATTAACACACACACACA
>JAEANM010014253.1:0-14076 GCA_017656035.1 Myanophis thanlyinensis
AAGCATTTCACTGCATATCGTACCATGTATGACTGTGTATGTGACCAATAAATTTGAAATTGAATTGAATTGAAAAAATTGTTTGTTGATTGTTTTTCTATCCATAGTATTTGAACCAACGGACAGGAGAAATGATCTGAAGCCCTTTCTCCCAACCTGATGTTATGCAGGACTTTAATTTCCATAATGATAGACTTCCATCACCATCTGTGGCACTTTGGAGGTGGCTAATGCAGTAGATAACGCCCTAGCTGTGTGCACTTTGCTCCTTCCCTCTCCATCTGGGTTAGTGTTATTTTAATTGAATTTTAAATGTATGAACCTTATCTATTGTTTTAATGTTTTACAGTGCATTTTAATCAGCGATTCAACCAGTTTGCACCTATTCGCTAGAACCGGTTGTTAACTTTCTAAACAGTTCAGAGAACTCCTGGCTCAGCTGGTCATTAGTGCAGAGAACCAGTTGTTAAATTATTTCAATCCTACCACTGATTTTAATTACATATCTGTAAGTCACTTAGAGTCCACTCCTGCAACATAGGCAGCATACAATTTCGACAGACAGACAGACAGACAGACGGACGGACAGACAGATAGACAGATGGATGGATGGATGGATGGAATTGAAATCCATGAAATAAGTTGCTGAAATCCATTGATAGTTTCAAGTAGTCATCTGTATGGAATAGAAGACTGAGTTAAAGGGAGGTATACTGTGATCTTACTCCTCAGTACTGGTAGTATACGGTGATATTTTAAAAAGAGGGCAAGAATTTGAAATGAATGTAGTTGAGGCTATGGGATTGAATGATTAAAATGATCCTATGGGACCATTTTCAATACTACGGTATGACACATTTCTGCTACTTTATCGCTGCACCCTTAGAGTCTCAAGAAGTCAAATATCTGAAGTACAGAATCCTTGTCATGTATAGAAATTTTCAATATATAACATTAAGAGGAGCAGTGGTTAGAGTGCAGTACTGCAGGTTACTTCTGCTGCCTGCCAGCTGTCTGCAATTTGGCAGTTCAAATCTCACCAGACTCAAAGTTGACTCAGCCTTCCATCCTTCTGAGGTTAGTAAAATGAGGACCCAAATTGTTGGGGGAAAAATGCTGACTCTGTAAACTGCTTAGAGAGGGTTGTAAAGCACTGTGAAATGGTGTATAAGTTTAAGTGCTATTGCTATTAAAACTCACATTTTAGGCTGAAGAGTGAAGAGGTAGAAAAATTGCATGTATTTTATTTTATTTATTTATTTATTTATTTAAATTTATATATTGCCCCTCTCCCAAGAAGGGACTCGGGGCAGTGTACAACCATCTAAAAACAAAACAATAAATTAATCACCATTAAAAACAAATTTAAAATAAAATTAAGTGGTTGATTTAAAAATATAAAAAATTATAAAATTTAAAATTTAAAAAATTTAAAACCAATTTCAATCCCAAAGTTAATGCTAGGCCAGACTGGCCTGTTGGAACAAATAGGTCTTTAGTACGCGCCGGAAGGTCCACAGGTCTGTGATGGTCCGGATCTCTGGGGGCAATTCGTTCCAAAGGAAGGATGCCCCCACAGAGAAGGCTCGAACCCTCGGGGCTGCTAGACGACAACATCCAGGCAATGGAACCCAAGGAGGCCTGCCCTGTGGGAATGCACTGGCTGGCGGGAGGCTGATGGTGGCAACAGGTGGTCCCATAAGTACCCGGTCCCAAGCCATGGAGCGCTTTAAAGGTAAGAACCAATGACTTGATTCGCACCCGGAAGGCCACAGGGAGCCAGTATAGCTTGCGCAGGAGAGGTGTAATATGGGAGCTCCGAGGAGCCCCCAAGATTACCCGCGCAGCCGCACTCTCCACCAACTGTAGCCTCCGGATGCTCTTCAAGGGAAGCTCCATGTAGAGAGCATTGCCGTAATCAAGGTGGGAGATAACGAGGGCACCTGAAACATCCCCCTATCAGGCTGAAACACAGGACTATCTTTTTCAAGTTTGGCTAAATATCTAATTTTATTGGCATGTTTTTTGTTTGACAATGTCCTCCATTAACCTCTATTCAAAAATAAAATCCCAACTAGCTTAGAAGGTGGTCATCTCACTATGTTGAGAAAAAAACTATGTTTTTTTTAACTGTAATGTACTGAATAAGGCAGAATTGACTAAATTTATGCAACCAATGTTCATTTCACATCCAAACTGATTGTTGAATCAAGTCTTTTCCAACCCGGAAAAACTGGAGTTCTACAGATTACATCCAGCATTGTTAGAGAACTAGAAACAGAATAATGAAATATTCTAAAGTCCTTTCAAGTACATATTTCTTAGTGTGAGATCAATAATATTGCTTGTCTCTCTCTATTTCTAAGCTAGAAACCCTCAAAGGAACATGTGGTTTAATGTCTATCACAAATGGAGAAACATAAAAAGCACTAATGAAGACAACATGTGATGAAGAAAAAAACTGTGGGAACCGTTTTGCTGATTAGACTGAAGTTTAAAGGAAGTGGTCTCATTGGTTTAGACCAGGGGTTCCTAAACATTTTTCCATTACACTTCCTTTCAGTGTAATCTCAATATATACACACCTTTTCTAAAAATCCAAACATCAAAATAAATGCAAATAAACAATAAAATAATATAACGAAACATTGGGAGAAATGGATTTATGTAGCAATGTAACTCTAGGTAGTCCTCAGTCAACAACTACAATTGGAACCAGAATTTCTGTCGTTAAACAACAGTCATAAAGTGTAACATCACACTGCACTGCTTAGCAATGACAGTTCTGGCAGTTCCGGTTGCTAGTATTAAATAAATTCCACACTCTTGTTAAGCTTGACCTCAGTGGTCCCTATTTGCATCCTTACTGGCTTTTGCATTGACTATGCTTGTCAGAAACTAGCACTAGTAGTTGCAAATGGCAATCATGTGACTGTGAACTGCTGCAACGTTATAATTGCTT
This sequence comes from Myanophis thanlyinensis, assembly GCA_017656035.1. Taxonomy (NCBI): domain Eukaryota; kingdom Metazoa; phylum Chordata; class Lepidosauria; order Squamata; family Homalopsidae; genus Myanophis; species Myanophis thanlyinensis. Next base: position 2,963 of record JAEANM010014253.1, read on the forward strand.
GTCAGTTGCCAAGCAATTGTGGTCATATAACTACAGAGATGCTGTGATGGTTGAAACTACAAGGAAAAGTAATAAGTCCCCTGCCAAGCCTAAATGGAGATTTTTTTCCCCTTATTCAATTTTCTTTGAATTTAGTTAGTTTCATTTCAGGCTTGCCACACCATTCTTTATTTGGGGGGTATTTGGGGGGTTAGAGTTAGATAGTTAGCTGGGAGTCTTATCTCTGCAGCATTCTTTCCCATGGGAATCAAGGACATTGGGTCTGCACCTGTGGGAGGAGGACCAGAAGATGTCTCTTTGATGCTATCCTACTTGGATTGGAGAAGAGGGTGGTATATGATGATTTAGGGGAAGAAACTTTGGGTGGAGAAAATGCTGGAATTCAGATTTGGGTTTTCTCCAGACATGCCAATATGATGTCTTCAGTGAAACCTCACTCTAAGAAATCTTGTATCCTGAGAGTTCTGATTACCTTGGGGAACCCTGACATCCCCCTTGTTTAGCATCATCAAAGTGTGAAGTCATTGAACAAGTGGTTGTTAAGGGAAGCCCACCTATTAAAGGTTCTTCAACCTTCCTTGGACTCTGTCTATACTACCCAAGGGAGATACATCTCACAGTTCTGGAAATCCTGGTTTAGGCCAATGCACTATTGACACTGCCAAAAATTCTTCAACATTTCAGCAGTATTTGGTCCAATCCTATAGAGAAAGTTTGGAGACTCTACATCAAAAGCATCAGTTTTTTCACTAAGACATTCAATTGTATAACTTACCTTATTTGAGTGGTGGCTCAAATTATTTCTGTTCCTCTTTCTACCTTGATCTGATCCCAAATGTGAAATTCAGCAGGTTCTAGCAGGTTCGCTAAATTTTAAGCAGTTCGGAGAACCAGTTGTTAGAAGAAATCTCATTTTGTTTTTTTCCACTTTACAGGGTTAATTCTGTAAGGAAGGCAGGAAAAAACCATTCTGGTGTTGTTTCTAGCCTAATCTTTATTGCCCTGCTTACAGAAGCTGCCCACCCGGTCAGATGACACCCCCCCCCAGCCACGCCTACTAAGCCATTCCTACAGAACCGTGTGGGTTCTGTAAAAAAAATTAAATTCTACCACTGTCTGATCCATCCATATGCCCATACAGTTGGCCAAGGCTTTCTGACTCACTAATTCATTCCCTTTCCTAATACGGGGGAATACAGAGTTAAACTTACAAACCTATTAATTCATTAATTATGAAACATGGTCTAACATCTACTTGGAAACTGCTCTCACATTATAGGAAATGACAGTTTGCTACTTACAATGAAGACACTTCTTCTAATATTTAGTTGAAACCTAAGCTGCCATTAAATCATGGCAGGGTAGTGGGGATGCTATATATGCTTTCAAAACTACGATCTTAGATGTATTCAGATGTTGTAACATACCTTTCCCAACTTGATGTTTGTCAGACTGAATAGAAATTCTGGGAGCTGAAATGCAGCATGTATGTCAATGTTCAGTCAAGGGAATCTGCACTACAGAATGCAAATTGTGTCATATGCCAAGTGTTTGATTTGAGTCACGATGTGGAAAGAACATATTCAATCTTTCATTGCTTCTCAGGGGATTTCTTAATCTTTGCAGCTATCAGAGAGTGCTGGGTAAACCTAGGGTCAGGCAGTATTATAACCCTAAGCAAGTTGGCCATGTCACAAAAACATTGACCTTTTTGTAGGTCAGATCCTCTTGACTCTGTTCTTCTCTCCCACATCCCCTTTAGCTGATGTCCTCATCTATTTTTTCCTTGACTTCTGTAACACTTTTCTTCACTCACTGCTGAAATGCTCCTGACAAATAGTAATTTCACTCTGAAAACTAACAGATGAGCTCAGCTATCTATCTATTGTAAGCCAATTAATTACTGATTTATTTGGAAATTAATTGCTGACTTGGAAATACTCTTAATAATACATCCATCCCATGATGCCTTGGCCAAGGGTAAGAGGATGATGTCCTTCTATATCAGAAAATTCTTTCTACAGAATGTTTGCAAAAGTTCAATTGTTTTCCCCATACAATTCTGAATTATTCCAGCACTCTGAACTGAACCTGCAGGAAGTTGAATACAAAGGTTGCCTCAGGTAGCAGTTGTGAAGGGTGGGGGGAGGGGAGAGAGAAGGAGAGAACTTAACAACAGGGTAGCTGAAGGACAGAGCTTTAATGTTACCTCATCAGCCCTGCACTCCCTGAACTAGCTTGCCATTTCAGTGTGTAACGGGAGAGGTACTTTTTCTTGGTCAATTGTTGTATGTATGTATGCATCTCCCTGTGCCATGTTTTAATTTGGCTTGGACAACAAATTGCCCTGAGTCATTTCTGCAAGCATCAGGTGTCTTTATAATTATGAATGCTCTTCTATATTACCAGATGAATTATTTATCTTTTTTTAGTGAGAAGTAATGGGCAGATGTTTGTTTTTGCTTTTTTGGGCACCAGGTAACTGCAAAAACAAGTCATGATTATAAAGATGTATCCTGATTTTACGATCAGATGGATCCACTATGGATATCCTGTATAATAGATACATTTTAAACCTAACTCGGATATAAGCAATGTGAACCCAGAATAAGGATGAGCCAAAGCAATTATAATACCACCTGACTGCCTTAGGCAGTAAACTTACCTACATCCTCCCCCATCTGAAGAGCATTCAGAAGTTCAACTTGTACAAAATACAGTGGTGCAAGCAGTTATGTGCGCCCCTAGGATGGCACATCTTACACCTCCACTCTATGAATAGCATTGATTTCCAGTTTGCTTTCGGGCTCAATGCAAAGAACTGTTTTTGATTTTTAAAGCCCTACCTGGCATGAGAACAGGTTATTTGAGGGACTGCTTCTTTCCGATTACATCTACCCATACCATTAGATCTGGCAAGAGGTATATGTTATGTGCCCTGTCTGCTAAAGAATTCCATCTGATAGAATTCAGAAGATGAGTCCTTTCTATTGTAGTTCCCACCTTCTGGAAAAGCATCCCACTGGAGATTGCGCCATCTGTACCAGTCTTTTGCAAAGCCCTTTGGACATGGCTTTTTTTCCCCCTAGCAACTTTGGGTATGGGAACATGGATCTCATGAAATGGTTATATATATGTATGTGCCTGTGTACGTGTGTGTGTGTATACATGTGTGTGTGTGTGTTTAGGATGTGGGCCATTGTCCTAGTCTTGATTTTTAGGCTTAATTGCTTTTAATGTTAATATTTATTTTTGCATGTCCACACTGCCCAAAGTCAACTTTATTTTATATCCTTCATTATTTTTACAAATAACTCAAGGTGGCAAAATATCCAACACACCTTCCTCCTCCTATTTTCTTCTATCTTTTGTGAAATGAGTTGGGTTGAAAGAGAGGGTCTGGCCGAAGGTTACTCAGCCAGGTCTCGTGGCTAAGGCGGGACTTGAACTCACACTCTCCTCCTTTCTAGCCTGGTGCCTTAATCACTAAGACTCATGGACTTCAGGCTCCCAGAAGTCCATGCATCTTAAAGTTTGCTAAGATTGAGAAACACTGGTTTACCTTATCATCATCATGTGCAACTGGAGGATGAAAACAGCTGTTGGATAACTGTTGCCCACTCAGGTAAGTCAAAACTAGACTGCAACTAACTTAGCTTTACTAATAAAACAGAATTGCCTTTGATCTCTCTCTTTTAATAAATTGACTATAAGATTTTAAGCCCATTGCATCTAAATGATTCTATTTTTCCAGGCTCACGTTGCCAGAGAAAAAGCCTATATACAATAGGTCCAATCATCTGAGGAACTGTCTTGATAGTATTTTTTCACCCAGATTGCTCACAGAGCTGGAAAAGTAATCTAAAATTTAATTTGTCAGTGGGAATCAGATCTGACTCTTCAGCAAAATGAAATCAAAGAATCTTCCAGCATTTCAACTTATTTGTAAAGACAGCTTTGAAAATGAATCCTCTCCGAATGCAGGCCAGTTGGTCAGCTGCAAACTTGGCACAGCCCTGAAGTATGTTTGCTGGGCTGTTTTCAGGAACACAATGTTCTTTTTCGCATCTAAGCACTGAGGAGAATGAAATCATGGCTCGGCCCAAGACATAGTTGGATCAACACAGAAAGATACAAAGTACAAAACGAAGGCAGGAAGAAATTATCCCAAATGCTTGCCTTAAATAGCAGTAGATTGGGATGGTGGGGAGAAAAATCTCATTTAAAAACCCACATGGGAGTGAAGAATAAATACAAAGCTTTGTTTCAGTTTAGAATCCAATTGTTTGGGTTATTGTCTGTATTGGATCACACAAGGAGAATTCACTGGCAAAGCTCAAGGAATCTGATCTTTTATTCTTTCCAGGAGGGATATTATGTATAATTCCTGGAGGAGGGAGGAATATAAACAATAAACACCCACTTAACTTTGGAATCCTAATTATAAAATCAATTTTCAAAGGTGGAAAGATCCCGTGAAACCAACATATCGAAAAACACCTCTAAATAAATTTGAAAATGACTGTTATATAAGGGAACAAGCCTCATTCTCAGCCAAGATTTTCTATTTACCCTGATACTTACATTAATGGCACCTTCCTGAAGACCATGTCATTCTTGCTTTCTTGATTTTCCCCAGAGCTTTGTGGCTTTTGATAATTGAAGGCCAAAAGATCTAACTTACATTATGTGATCAGAGAAGCAGAGAGAAAATGATTTTTTTTCATGCAAGTTCTCACCTTACTTCTTGGTAGAAAAGTTACCAACTAAATACTATACAGCTTAATCCGCAGATGAGAGTATTATTTTGATGTGTGTTCAGTGGACTACTGCCTCTCAGTAGTCAGGCACTTCTATGCCTTCTCCAGCAGAGCTGGGTGAGCAGTTTTAACATGGAGGAAGCAACGAAAGAGACTTATAGGTCTGAATAAATAAATGAAGAATTGCTTCTCCACACTTCTTTTCTCCCAACAATTCTCTGATCCCATGAAAAAACTCTGCAGAATAGAACTGGTGGCTAAAGAGCTTTCCCCATCATACAATTCCCTTGGGGATCTGCTACCAGATGTGGAGGGCTAGCATGAGATGTGGAATATACAGTAAAATTTGAGACATCTTACTCTCTCCCCTGCTAAAAGCCAAATAGCCCTGAAAGTAATAGTCTGTGAGTCTACACATCTGCAGCAGCCTCAAGTGGTCATTAGGAGCAAGACTGTATCCTGCCTCAACCTTAGTGTTATGTGTCATCAGATTACGAAGCTTGCCTGTGGTTCTAAGAATCCTGATTTTATATTATCAAGGTGAAGTGTCCCATCATCATCATCAATGAAAACTGAACAAGATAGTTTTATATTTGCATGGGTTTCTGTGAATTTCTAAATCTTTCAACAACAACAACAACAACAACAACAATATCTTCATTGGCCAAGTGTGATTGGGCACACAAGGGATTTGTCTTTAGTGCATATGTTCTCAGTGTACATAAAAGGAAATGGTACATATGTCAGGAATCATAAGATACAACACTTAATAGTCATAAGATACAAATAGGCAATCGAATCATACTAGGAAACAATATTCAGTATAAATCGTAAGGATATAAGCAACAAGATATAGTCATAGTGGGAGGGGATGGGTGATGGAACAATGAGAAGAAGAATAGTAATGCAGACTTGGTAAATAGTTTGACAGCACTTTTATCAAATGCTTCCTAATATTATTTTAAAACCCTCCCTCACCTATTATTTGGCCATGCATGTCATTTTAAATATCCTTGTCAAGAAACTAAATAAGGAAAAACAATTTTACTCCTGCTTGTTAAGCAGAAACAAGAAACACCCCACCACCACCACCACCCATAAATTCAAATTCATTTCCAGGATTTTTTTCTGTGGACCCATTCTTTCCCCAACCCAATTGCATATAAAACCATGTATCCTGAGTGAGTGTAATAGCCATCCAGCTTTTTAAAATTAAATATGACAGATAATGCCACAATGCCATCTGTAGCTATGAAATCTAGATTTAAAATGCACCAATTGCCAAATGATACCAATGTAGAATGCCAACATAATTATTCATATGTTCAAGAAATGTACCATATGAAGTCACTGTCTAAGATTCATGCTTCTGAAAATCAATTTTTTTGCCTTCACATGTTTTTGGCATTTCAATATGAATGTTTTATATTCAAGATTACAATACTGTTTTACAGTAATGATACCACTGTATGCATGTAGGAGTATTAGTCTACATTCCTTCAGAACTGCATCCAGCTGGATTTATGGGTAATCTGAATTCCAATTGTTTGGAGTAGGTAATTTTTAAAGAGAAACTCACATAGGAAACAATCTAATCCTTCAGATGTGTAGGTATGTCCATCTCAACAGAACTAGCCATGCCAGTTCCAACTATTTTTGATGCACAAAACTAATCCTAAAGTTGATCAGGGGTCTTCTATGGCTGACATTTTCCACACAACAAAATTGGAAACACCAATTCCTTCATTTTATTTTATTTCATCTCTCTTTGTCTAACAGGAAGTGCTTTTGATAAATACAAGGAGTAAATTTATTAGCCAGCAGCTTCTTAGACTTTTTAAAAATCTGCATGAAAAGATGTTCAATTCTGTAAAGGTAATGCGTGGAATAAAGTGAGGCCCAATGATTCCTTTTACAAAATATTTATTTTAAAAAGCTAGTTTGTGACCTGAAGTAAATACCGTAGAATTATAGCACAAAGCTGAAATGTAAATGCAGGAGTTACATCTATAGAACATAATAGCTGGTCTGCAGCAAATAAATAATGCATTTCAAAATGTATAGTTGTTAACCATGCATATCCATGTCTCCTGCCACCCAAGAAGAATAAACCACAACATCAATGCACTTTGGTAAGCAGAGTGCTATTTCAACTAATTTGATAAACTCCTCTTTAAAGAAGGATATAACAAAATGGGATGTAAGTGCTCTAAAACATATACATTTTCAGGCTAACATGAAAGAAAAACAAGTGTTAAAATTCAGATGGCATTATTTTTATTTTTATTTTATTTTCTAAGTTCATATAAATTGAACATCTCATCTATTCCTTATAAACTTTTGCTTAAAGCATTTAGATAAAATTGCTAAGCTTGAGAATTGTCCTCCTCAGCTATCTGGTGGTTTCATTTGTTTTTAGTGATTGATGACCTTTCTAAATTTGATTCCATCAAAAGCTGGGATGGATTAAAAAAATGTAAAGAAAGGGTTAATAAGAGTATTTTAAACATTTAAAGAAGTGTAAATTAATCCAAGGCAACTGCAATTCTCACATAGATGTGAATTGCTGAATCACTCACTGGTTTCCCTGGTGATATGTGTTCATTTGAGGAAGAAATGTAATTTTGAGAAATATTTCATTATGTGTTTATTTACAGAGGCAACTTGTTTTGGTAAAAAGCCACATTCCTTTCAGGGTAAATCAGTGGTGGGTGGAGAGTAATCAAACATTGTATGGAGCAAGAGCCAAAAATAGGGATGGAGTTTGTTCACATCATCCTTCTCCTTCTCCTTCTCCTTCTCCGTCTCCTCCTAAAAGATGAGCATCTATATTTGTGTCTGTACACAAACAGAGATGTTGGTGTTGCTTCTGCTGCAAGATTATGGGAGCTTTGGGCAGGACCGAAATGTTATTCCTTGTTTTCAGCATGGCTCAGTTACAAGGATGAAATGCAATTGCAGATCATCTTCAATTTGTTTTTGACGAACTGGGGAACAGAAGCAGAGATGGCGCTTACAAGCACTCTGCGATGACTTCTCCTCTCATCCATGTCTTGAGTGAGCTTATCGGTGCAGCTCAAATGTGTATTGCTTCTTCTGAAGGACAAGTGAAGGTGCTTACCTGAAGCAAATATTCTGTATTGCTGAAGGTTTTGTGTGTGTATTGCTTTGAGTAGTTGACGGAGAAAGGAAGAAAAAGCTTCCCCCCTTTCTTATCTTTGACATTGAGTATGTTTATTCATTTTAGTAAGTAATCAGAAAGGTAGCTTTAGAGCAGGAAAAATGAATTTTATTTCTAAACCCTTCAGAGAAGATAACATGATTTCAAGCAGTTCTACCAAATTTCTCTTCCGCAACTATGAAAATGTGTGTGTATGTGTTTTAAATTATATTTATGGTATTGTGGTTTCAGTTAATATGCATCAATTGACAGGGTTCTATGTAACATCCCCAATGTAATCAAAACTCCCAGGATACAGTATTCCTTAGAATGAGATTTTATTGAAGACATCCTATTGGCACATCTGGAGAAAACCCAAATCTGAATTCCCACGTTTTCTCCACCCAAAGTAAAGTTAAAGTTTCTTTCCCTAAACCATCACATGCCACCCGCTTCTCCAATCCAATTAGGGTAGCATCAAAGGGTCATTGTCTGGTCCTCCCTCTGCAGGTGCAGGACAGATGTCCTTGATTCCCACGAGAAAGAAGGTTGAAGTGATAAGACTCCCAGCTAATTATCTAACTCTAATCACCATATACATTTTCTAAAGAATAGTGTGGCAAGCCTGAAACGAAACTAGCTAAATTCAAAGAGAATTAAGAAGAGAGAAAAAAAAAATCTTCAAAGAGTCATTTCAGGCTACACATCAAGAACCTTAGAAGGTTTATTGGTTAACACTGCATTCTGCAATTCCCTTAATGCTGATGAGTTGTTGTTTTTTAATAATAAGAGGCGTGTTGCTGCCTCTTATGCTCAGAAATCAAAGACTTGGATCCAGAGGAGCGAGATGGAGTGTTATTCACACAACAGAGACTTTCTTAGTACTCTTCTCCAACAATCCTCTACCGCAGGGGTGTCAATTTCATTGAGGGCCACATCAGGGTTGTGTTTGACCTCAGGGGGGCAAAGTGGGTGTGGCCAGGGTCGGGTATGGCCAGTTTGATGTCACTCCTGTTGGGGGCACTTGTGGTGGCTCGAGCACTCTGCCACCAAAAACAGGCTCCGTTTTCGACTGCCACGGCCTCCTGCAATCTTCTGCCAGTGGAAACGAGATCCTGTTTTTGCTGGCAGAAGCACAATGGGCAGGTCTTTTGCTATTTCAAGGGAATCCCAACGAGCCAGATCTAAGTACCCCATGGGCTGGATCCAGCCCCTGGGCCTTGAGTTTGACACTACTGCTCTATCACATTCCTCAAAAGCTTTTTTTCTGAAGATCAGGGGACTTTATGTATCACAGTCAAAGTAGCAGAATGTAAAGTGGGGAGAATTCTGCCTACTTTAAGGATTCTTGAAAAAAAAAAAAGAAGAAGAAACTCATCAATTTGATGTGATGGTGTGATGACTAAAATAAATAATTGTGTGGATTTTGTATTCTTGCTTTGTTCTATTATACAAGTATTATGGTAGATCTTTTAGTCATGTCGCCATTATAAGATGGACCTTTGGGGAGTTGAAGTTAGATAGTAGCTAGCTTAGGGACTTTTATCTTTTCACATTCTTTTTCACATTCTTCTCACAATAAGCAAGGACACTTTGCTTGCACCTGATGTGGGCGGTTTGGGATGGTGAACTTTAGATGTCACCCTGGGCAGATTGGGGCAGAGGGTGGCATGTGATAATTAAGGGGAAGGAACTTTTACTTTACTTGGGTGGAGAAAAGACGGGATTTTCAGATTCGGGTTTTCTCCAGATGTACCACTATAATGTCTTCAATAAAATCTCATTCTAAGGACTTTCGTTTCTTTGGAGTTTTGATTAAATTGTGGATGCTGTGTGGAACCCCGACTTTTGAACTACGAGGACATTTTCCCCGTGCTTATTGTCCTGCTGGACCTAACTTCAGTGAGTGGGAAAAATCTACAGAGAGACAGAGCCACACAGAGAGTCAAAGAAAGACTTCTTTCATTATCCTCAGAGTAACTCCAAAGTTATAGACAGTGCTGACTCCTGGAGTTTCTTGCAGGTAGGGAGAAAGTGTGGCTTGTAATGTAGTGCCTCTTTCATTTCTACACACCTCCCCACCACCACTTCTTTATGGTTACAATTCCTTGAGCTCTCAGTCTGAATTTCTACAATATGCCTGCGTATAATGTGCAATCTGGGAAGAGAGAGGAAGAGAAAGAGAGAGGGTAGTATCTGAAAACCCACATTTATTATTTGAAGTATTGGTGTTCCCACTGTGCAGAAAAGAGCAAAAAGGTTAAGAGAGAGAGAGAGAGAGAGAGAGAGATCTGCTTCTCCAAATATGGAAATGTTGTTTATAGCAGTAACTCTTCAAATGAATATCTCCTTGGTGTCAGCTCACCTTTCTTTTAGTCTAAAGATGAATTGGAACTATCACAACTCCCAAAGTTCCAAATTGGATGACTTCGCAGGTCTATGCAGTTCTCTCGTTCAATAGCATTCTCTGTTCACGCTGGCTCTTGTACAAGACCTGCATTAAATAGAGAAAAGGGAGAGGGAAAAAAAAAAAACAATTACTGTAGTTAATTTCCACTTGTTGCTAAGGGCTACTATGCATACACAGCCACGTCTATTTGAGTGAGAGATCTACTTCATTTCAGAGTGAATTGTTCATGCTGCCTCTTCTCAAGATTTTTTATTTTAATGAGAGGCTAACAGTTGCTATTAAGCTCTTGAAATTGTTAACTCTACTACTGATAAAGGTGTATAGCCCTTTCATTTCACAGGCCGCCATGGGGGAGGAACTCTTTTCCTGCTGAATTAGGGAGGAAAGCAATCCTTGTTTTTCTGATGCCCTGATGTTTCTGATGATCTCCTATCTAAGGCTCTACACAAATGGGCTGGACTAAATGGAATTGAATTCTGGCAGTATCAGATAATACCAACGTGTTAGCAGTGGTGAAATTCAGCTGGGTCGCACCAGTTCTCCTGAACCAATAGCAGCATTGAAGTTTGGCCACACCCACTCACCCCACCTCTTTCCTATCCTATATCCCCTTCTTTTTTACTCATCTGAATCATGCAGGACAAAGTGTGCACGCACCAAACTGATAGCGAAACCAGTTGGATTCCTCCACTGTGTGTTAGCAAATTGTCCCAGCAGCAAAGATGCTGGAGTTAGAGGGCTATAATAGATTTTAAGATGATGACGATGATGATGATGATGATGA